>WAAD01039716.1:369162-431902 GCA_013389945.1 Fregata magnificens
CTTTCTATTTTCTATAATAAAGCAGTCCAAGTCAGGCAGCATATAGCTCACAGGGCCAGTTTCAGAGTTGCATCCAGTTGTTCAGGGCCTCATCCACAACCAAAAGCCATGAGGAATGAGATGGTGTTTGCTTATTATGGGATCAGATTTGTGTCTCCTTGCAATACTTTTTTTTCCCTTTCCTAAGTTAGCTTTACAGGAAAATACAATAACCTTGCACCCATCTGATGCCATGCTAATTATCAGCAAAGAAAATCTGTTTATTTGTTTAATGTGCACGAAAAAATTGATGTTGTGAGATCATGACACAAAAGCCATGATGCTGCAGTCTGCTATGTACAGACGGATCCCTGAATCTCCACTGCCCAAGCAAATTTCAAGAGGCTTTCACTAGGTTCCAAATTAAAAAACAGATTCCAGTTTATATTCAGGATATGCCCTTACAGAAATTGCTGAGATATTTTCCTTTCAACTTAGGGAATATTGACTTTTTTTACTTTTCAGAACCATCTTTGGTTTTTATATTTTTAAGAGTGTGATTTTATAACAGAATTTATTCTTCTCTGTTTTAATTGATTTTGCTTGGGCTTTGTAAAGAAAGTACTGAAGAAGTTATGGAGATTTTAAGGAACCAGAGGATTTCTAAGGTCAAAGGGTGTGATCCAAGTAATCCCTGACCCTTTGGATGTCTACTTCAAAATACAAAGAACTATACGCATTCCTTTTTGACTTTCTACACTCAGTCAAATGAAGAAAAAAATGTTTCCTGCAGAAGCTTATACTTTGCTTTTCACTTTAAGAAATAAACAGTCAGTACTGGGCATTAACTATTTCCCAGTCAATTAAGCTGCAAGGGATTAAGCGTCTGGTAAGAGAAAACTATTCGAAGTCTGAACCATGGTCAGCAGTTGCACTGAGTTGACCCTTATTGAGGTGAAGGATAAAGACTCTTTCAGAGCTTGAGGTTCCTGTCTCTTCCAAAACTGACTGGAGGTGAAAGCCACCGAATGGTGAAAAAAAGCCCACTCAAGGGCCTCCTGAAGCCCTGTTCCAGTGATTAATGACAGGCAACTCTGACAGCTTAGGCACTAATCAGAGCAGGAAAGTGATCACTGATGCCATTTGAACTACTGAAAACAGCATCTTTGCAGCACTATACTTCTCCCTGATGCTGACTCATCTCCAACAGCAGTGTGAAAAAAACACCTTTTGGACAGCCAGCCAGCCAGGAATCACACTGAGTATCTCTGCAGACAGAAGTACGCAAGCTGCTTTAAGGGTAGAGCTCTGTTACTGATGCCTGTAACAGTCTCCTCTGGATCAGTCATAGAGGACGACCTACAGCGCTGCATTACAAAGCCACGGTCTTGAGCCAGGGCATACGCCAAAGGACAAGCAAAGGGAAAGGTGGGAATCCTACCAACTGAATACTTTGCTTCTGCAAAAGAAAACCCTCCTATCGCCAACAGAAGAGTAAAGCAGAGCTTTCCCCCACCAAGAGCAGATACAATTGCACTGATATTTAACAAAACAACTAACACACTGTCCTCACCTTCCACATACTTCAGTGATGCCAAAGCTGCATTCAGCTTACAATGGTGTAATGACAGGAGTTAGACTGCTATCAAAGCCATAGCAATGGGAAGGGAAATGTATATCTGAACCTCATTGGCTGCTGCTACTGCTGCTGCCCAGAGCAGGTCCGTGGCTGCAGGGTGTTAACAAGAGATGGCAAAATGGAGCACGAGCAATGAAGGATGAGCGTCCTGGAGCAGGTTTATATCTCACTATGGTTTGGACCACCACTAAGACTTCCATGCCCTACTCAACTAGGACAGCACACATTTCAGAAGCTTATCTCTTGAGATATTTGCCTTTTAGACTCAACAGCACAAAATGGAAAAAAAAAAAAAAAAAAAAAAANATGCATGTAAATATACATCTAGATTCACAAACAGCTTCTCTGGCACCTCTTTCTATCTAGTCTGGTTTTGATGTGCATTTTCACAACTTTACACAGGGATGTAATTTCTGTAAACAAGAGGGTCAGACTGCTCAGATGAGCCTTTTAGACATCACATTAAATGTAATGAACCAGCTTCAACTAAAATTACAATTAATGACAAATAACATTTTTTAAAACAAAAATACAGACAGCAAGAGTCCTTTAAGAGAAAATAATTTTTGGCCACTTTCTGAATATAACTTTTTAATCTTGGGTACAAACATCCAATCATACATAAGACAGTTTTCTTTAATCAGGATTCTGGAGGAGTCATAATTAACCTGGGACATGCAGAGAAAGAAAAATTCCCCTGTCGCTTCAGAGAACTTGTACAGCTGAGATGAGAAGAAGCAATATAAAGTGGTCACAGACTATTTCAATCTCATCAGTTTGCTTCCTCTACCTATTAATTATTTTATGAGTTTAAAATGGACTGAACACTGGAGATGCCTGAACAATGCATCTTCATATAATTTTTTTTTTTTCCCCCCAGGATGTGTGACAGAGACACCACAAACTATGCACGTAATTACAATATAGAGAAGCAATTCTTTCTCATATGTGTTCTTTGCCTGAAAGCATTTGTGTATAATTTCTTGTTAGTTAATCATCGGCAAGTAAATCATCCCATGATTATGACTGTAGCACTTAGGAACAACCTGATCTTTTCACTTTGGTGGCCAGTAGAGGTGGATACTTGAACAATGAGCAGTTTTCCTCCGACGCTAATGCATATACAACAATTGTATGGTTTGAAGCAAACCAGTATAATACAAGGAGAGCATGTGCATGGACGAAGAAGCGGGAATAGTGTTAAAAGTTCAACACTGGCACACCACCTCCTATGGAGCAAAGTCCAGGCTGAAACAAAGCAACTTTCCAACCATCTGATTCCTTCAGTAACAGAATGCTCTGTTCTATGCTTAAGGAATAAAAGTTAAAAAGACAAAGGAAAATGCAATAAGCATGTACATGCTTCATTTATGTGCTTGCACGAGAAACATGGGATATAAGAGCGCCTGTCAATTCACAGGGAAGTGTCAGGCGTATGCAGGTGCATTAGTTGTGCATCCTCTGTCATTTGAGATGCTTTATATGGATGTCAAGGTTTTGCTGAGCACCAGGCTCTGCTTCAGAGATTTTACAGATTATTTTTAGCCCCAGGGCATCTGGAAGTAATAGAGCGTGCTGTGGATCTTACAGTCACAGAGCAGAGTCCCACACCATGCACGCTAGCAATAGCTGAAGTAGTGACTTGCTTTTCATCATAGTGACTTAACTCCTGGCTTCTCGGTAACACCAGGAGGAAGTTATGTCACTCAGCTCCATTGATTTGATTTACTGGGCCAAACTCACCATCAGGGTAGTTCCACTGCAATGACCAACATTTCATCTGGCATTAACATGAATTAGTTTAGATTTGAGCCTTTATATTTAAGATATTTTCTGCATTTTCAGTAATAAGTAACAGTGACTCAGAATGGAAAAGGGCTGTAGTTCAACACTGCACAACATTTTTGACAACGGTGCTGCTAACACGAACAAGCAGATAGTACCAACAATGATGCACTGAAGTTACATAATGTATTTTCAAAGGTCTGTAGGCACATAAAGATTTGTGTAGTACACGATGTTTGGGAAGAGGTAGGGGAGATTTTACTGATGGCAGAAAATGAAGCAAAGAGGACATTAAAATGGCTGATTTAGGGATAAATTAAAAGATCGTTATGGTTTGCTAAACTTCCATAGTTATTTAATAGCACTAACAACCTAACAACAATAACAAGCTGGCAAAGATAAACCTTCCCTCACTTAGCTACAGAATTAAAAGGAAGATCATAATCCATCCTTTCTACAGGCACTATAGATGCTAATACAGCTCAAAGAAATAAAATCCTGTGATTCAAAGATGGGCACATTTACAGCTAGACTGAACTCCTGATGATAATCCTCTTTACAAAAGAGACTTTGCTCCAAGCAATTTACACCAAATATAAATGTTGTTGCTAACAGCCTGAAGGTTAAATCACTTTTCTCCAGCTAATATATTTCAAATAATTTTTTGTTTGCCAACAGTTCCGACTCAATTCTATACCGGCATACCCACGTAGCGACAACCAAGGAGAAACTCTCATTGCTCCCAGAATCCCTTCATGACTTGAAAAATGACACCAGTTTTGCAATCCATTTCAATTTATAACAGTGAAATCTAAAGAGACGGTGCAGTGTGACAGCATAATTAAGAGCTAGAGACAATGAGCAGCATGCACAGCCGGATCCTGCGAACTACTGAACATTACACCACATGCGGACAGAAGCTCTCAATTCTTTGGAGACCACTGGGAGTTGTAGCTTCTGGGCTAGAAATCTGCCCACAGAACAAGACCCAGATGTAGGGCAAAAGCCTGAATGTCAAGATTTAGTCATTCCTTAAGCATTACCTGTACAGCTTCACAGATCAGCTGACTCTCCTAAGTAGTTCAAACTGTTTGACGGCCATTAAGAATTAGAGGAGAGTGAACGAAGCGTAAGGGCCACTGATGTAACAAAACCCAGGAGCAGCCTCTTGATTTTTCTGTGAAACCTGTTAGTCTCTCCCAGTCTCACTATGCTTTCTCTAAAACTGATGAAAACAAGCCTATAAGCGTTTTAGAGCTGAGGCGGGTCAATTGTGCTAAGGACATAACTACATATGTGATATGGGACTTCAAAGAACAAATATTTCTCAGTAGCTCGAATATGCACGTATTCTGCCTTACTTCTTAGTTACTCCACTGGTAAGAACAGTAGCTCCCAGAGACATCAAAGGAGCAGCTTCTGCAGGCTCCTTTCCGTATCACACAGGTCAGCATCTGTACCCACTCCCCCTATTTTTTTAGCAGCACTCACTTAGCGCTAGTTGTTGCAAAGCCATTGAGCAGGTTACAGGATCAAAGCTTAGGTGCTGTGCATAGATCAGCACTAGAAGAGAGTTTTTGCTCTGCCTCAGCATAATTAAATGCAGACATCCTACGTCAGAGCGTTTCTGCAGGCGATCCTTCCCCTTCTCTTTCCACCAGCTCACTCTTCACAGCCATTATCACCTGGCTCTTTCTGCTTTAGCTGTGACTGGGATCTCTACAACCAGCAGTCCTCTCCCAAACCCCTAAATCAAAACCCTTGCCATACCCATTGCACACCAATCACACTGCATCTTAGCATCGCAAAAGGTCTATGAATCTCTCTGTGATATCAGGGTGGTCTGGCACATTTATTTTCTTTTAGAGATCTCAGCTGATAACTTTTTATTAGCATCCAGCATGTCTTAGCACAGTATTCGAAGATTTTCGGTCCTTTTCCACCACTTGTTCTTGCCCCTCGTCAAAAATAGTGGCACTACCATTTATGACATTTGTGGGCAGAGTTGGATTTGAGGACACCAAGTCAGGCGGGAGTGTTGATCTGCTTGAGGGTAGAAAGGCTCTACAGAGGGATCGGGACAGGCTGGACCGATGGGCTGAGGCCAATTGTATGAGGTTCAACAAGGTTAAGCGCCAGGTCCTGCACTTGGGTCACAACGACCCAATGCAACGGTACAGGCTTGGGGAAGAGTGGCTGGAAAGCTGCCTGGCAGAAAAGGACCTGGGGGTGTTGATTGACAACCGCCTGGATATGAGCCAGCAGTGTGCCCAGGTGGCCAAGAAGGCCAACGGCATCCTGGCTTGTATCATGAATAGTGTAGCCAGCAGGAGTAGGGAAGTGATCGTGCCCCTGTACTCGGCACTGGTGAGGTCGCACCTCAAATACTGTGTTCAGGTTTGGGCCCCTCAGTACAAGAAGGACACTGAGGTGCTGGAGCGTGTCCAGAGAAGGGCAACGAAGCTGGTGAGGAGTCTAGAAAACAAGTCTTATGAGGAGCGGCTGAGAGAACTGGGGTTGTTTAGCCTGGAGAAGAGGAGGCTGAGGGGAGACCTTATTGCTCTCTACAACTACCTGAAAGGAGGTTGTAGCAAGGTGGGTGTTGGTCTCTTCTCCCAAGAAACAAGCGACAGGACAAGAGGAAATGGCCTCAAGTTGCACCAGGGGAGGTTTAGATTGGGTATCAGGAAAAATTTCTTCACTGAAAGGATTGTCAAGCATTGGAACAGGCTGCCCAGGGTCTCCAGTGGTTGAGTCACCATCCCTGAGGTATTTAAAAGGCATTTGGATGTGGCGCTTAGGGACATGGTTTAGTGGTGGACTTGGCAATGTTAGGTTTGCAGTTGGATTCGATGATCTTAAAGGTCTCTTCCAACCTAAATGATTCTATGATTCTGTGATTGATCCAGTTTAAGAATACCTGCATACAATTCGAGGGTAACAGGAGGCTGAAGTGTTTTGGTGGTTTTTTCAAGCCCCACTTTTGGAACAGTCCAACTAGCACAGCTGCTGTGAAGGCCAGCAGCAGCAGGACTGCCACCTCCCTGCCGATTTCTACATTCCAGCACTCATGGAAAGCCATCCCTTAGTGGCCCCAAAATAGACTGGGTAACTAAACCCGAAAGTATTTCTGTCTGCATTTCTGTAACAAATGAAAAAAAAGTAGTGATTGATAGTAGCAATGCAAATATTCATGTGACTACAGCAACCATGTTCTTCACAAAGGCACTGTCATGACATAAAGAAGAATGGTCTTCACTGAAGATCTTGAGTGAGCAGCAATATTGATACAAGCAGAGCATTATTTAGTAAATAAACCTATGTCATGTAATGATGGAGAGATTACCTTCTTGAGGGATTCCTCCTTTACCCCTAATTCTCCCTCTTCTGCTGTCACTCCATCCAGCTCTCTTGCCAGGTAAATACATAAGCACAATGCTTAGAAGTCTTAACGAAATCAAATGGAACTGCATTTAAATGTTTTCATAACAAAACGTAAAAAAATGCAGGAAACAACAAAAGAAGAACCTGAGTACAATGTACCAGGAACATGCTCAGAGTGATGACCCTCAAATGAGCATGTTTTTAAAAAATGAACACTTGTCTAAGCCATGCTACCTTCCGATTGTTACAACTTTTTTTAAAGCTATGCCCAGTAGAAGCTGCAAATAAAAAGATGAGTAGCTTTGTACTCCTGTGCAGATTTATCAGAATATAAACATTTTTTAAGCTCCAAAACAAATGCAAAATATTTAATAAATGACTGAATGACACTAGCTGCAAAAAAAAAAAAAAAAAAAAAGCTGTAGGGATTCAAATATGCACACGTTTACCCTCTCCAGTTTCTGATGACCTCAGAGTCCCCCATTCAATTTGTCTGGATTTTCCAAAGCATACAGGCTTCTACTGAAGACTTTTCTTTAGTAATGTGTGTGCACATACTTGTGTTTGTACATGAACACATGCATAGAAAACCATTTTTAGGTTGTAGACACAACAATCTGTTAACTGCATTTCTCCTTGAGTCACAACCATTTTTGGGTCATCAAGACCACAACCATCTTTTACATGCTAGTGGCTATAGAATTCCTCTTAGCGTAAACTTTTACAAGCTGTAACAGAACAAATATTCCCTTTCTGCCATCCCTCCATAATGTCCCAAATTTGCTAACACCTCCCCTATAAGACAGAGGAAACTACTTATCAGCTAAGAAGCTCTTGACATGTTGTCAGTGAAATCTCTTGATAAGCTTAGATAATACAGTAGCATGGTGTATGCTGCTTAACAGAAAAAATGTGGTGACTATACTAAGAAGTCTAGCAGTCCTGTGACAGCAAGCTAAAACGAAATTTCACACTTTAGATATCAGATCTAACAGAGTGGAAAAAATTACCTGCTGTGTTCGGCCGCAGATTTAAGGTTAATTAAATAAAAGTAATTATTTTTATTTCCAATAGAAAGCTAAGCTCAGCAGTCTGAAGATATTTCTATTCAGGTTTTATTAAGAAGCACAGCCTAGAACCCTACTCTTGCCTTGGATGGGGTTGAACGACAAAAATGCTTGGAATATTTCCCACCAAGAAGAGTCTTCTTAAAAGGATGACCAGATGGATGTGACAGCCTATACTATCAATTTCACAGCAAAGCATATATAAATATAGATATATATTTTCAAAACCAAAGATTTAAGATACCATCAAGTCTTCTTTTTATACTGAAACCTAAAAGAGAGCATCATCAATGGAAATACTACAGTTTTGCCTGTACATCTTCTACATCATCATTGCATCAAAACTCAGATAGGCTAAATACAAACAAAAATAATTTTTTTTTTTCATTTCTCCCACATTTCTCTATTGTGCATGCTTATAGCATTTGATGGCACCTGCCAATCCATAAGACAAGAGCAGCAGTCTCATTTGTTCTGTCTGGCTACTGAAATAGGACAGAAGCTATCTAGGCTTCTGCTATGCAAAATTCTCCTGTCAAGTGAAGTTCTGCACAGGCAGAGCAGGATCAAGCCCGTCAGGAACAGGGAAGAAATGCGGCCAAAGCTTATTTTGTTCCAGGAAGTCCACAGGGAATTTTACGTTGCTTAGTGCATGATGCTAGCTAGCTTATTCTGCAGCAAGCCAGAACACCAGCAGCACTAACCAGCCCTCCAATAACTCCCTGCATCCCCCGTTTCTTTGAAGACAATTCTGGCACTACCTGAATCTGAACCGCGATACACTGACACATTTGCTATCAGAGCCCTTGGAACTAAAATAACGACCTCACACAGGCAGCATAAGGATATGCACTAAGGCAGCTACAGCAGCAGAGCTGCAGCTGTTTCACAGTTTGGCAGGATGCTGCCATGTTGTGACTCTCACTGTGCAAATGTGATTGACTGACAAACATCTCATTCTCCCTTTGGAAATGCACAAAAGCCACAGCAAGGAGAAACCAGCATGCCGCTTCCTCCTACAAGGACCCATGCGTGGAGCATTGGGAGGTGGGCAATGGAGGCTTGCCTACTTCTGAAGAGAGGGGAGGAAATGCAACAGCAAAAAAAAATGTAGATTTTATATATATAATATAGAAAAAATATAAAGCCTCCTAGTTCTTAAGACAGAAGGCATTTCAGAGAGATTCAGCGCTGTTTCTGCCTCCCATTACACTTCAGCGTTCTGAGTAGACTTTTCCCCTGCTTTGTCTGACTGTCCCTATGGGGATCCACTCCCAACCTCTTTAATCCTTCATCTATTGCTTCTAGCAAGACGAGAGAAGCATGGAGTTTCAATGCAGAGCTGATTGCCGCTGCTGCTGCTCCCAAGGCTGTAGGATAGCTTGGGGCCAGGGGATGAAAGCCTAGAGGCTACGAGCGCACAGCAAGACTACTAGTTTTGCCTCTGCTCCTTCTGACAGCAAATGTCATCCTAAGAATTCAGGAGGTTTTTTTCTTGGGATCAACAAACACGGCATGCGGGCAGCATGAGCAAGAAGGCCCCCTTCTCTGGAAACTTGAACAGGGAATACAGAAGAAGCCCAGCTAAGCCCGAAGCTTCACTAGCCACATGAAAACAAGTGGTGTGTATTAATAAGTAGCTCCAAAGTAGCTGCTAGGGTTTTCAACAGGGTAAACCAGTGTTTGATCAAAGTGGAAAACTGAAGGAAATCTACTGAACATGGGTAGGCTGAAGGTGAACATATCTTGGATGCTACATGCTACCAACAGAAAGATGAGACTGCAAAATGTAGCTTCTTTTTAAAAAAATAAGAAAAAGCAAGAGAGCAGCAAAGAGAAGACTTCGTAGGACTCTCTGTGATTAGTATCCAAGTCAGGCTGTTTATGGAGGACTCCCCATTCAGTTTCTACCAGTAGGCCTTCATCTCACAACGAAGCGAGTGTGCAAACCCAAGAGACCTCCTCACCGGGCTATGCCCAGAACTACCCACAGCAGCTTAAAACTTACAGTAGTTCTGTGATCTCTAAATGCGCTGACCCAAATTACTCCTGGGTGACATCCTAGCAATCTTCAACGCTGATGACGTGGAAACTGAACTCTTCCAAAAAATAGTTTCCTTAAGACTAAGAAGAGACCAATAACTGAAAGAAGAGAAAAATAACTTACAAGGGTCTCCTTACGTGCTTTGGAAAATTTATACTTCTCATGGAATTTGCCAACTGGGATGCTGTGGATAGCTGGCAACGGAGTCTGCTAACACGAGTGCTGATCAAAACTTGCGGAGAAGGTGGGCTTTTGTCAAGCAGGAGCTAGTTCAGTAGGAAATGGACTCTCATTTCTTGACATCTGACAACTTAGTCACTGCCAGTCCCTAAGAGATCTTCATATGCAACAAGCCAATGCCATAATATTTTGAGATAAAGTTGAAAGGTGCAGTTTGTAAGAAGGTATCAACAAAATGCAGAAATGATGCTTATTTGCTCTTATAAATATATCAGAACTTCTTTTTCTAACCCCCATCAGCTCTTCCCTTTCTTGAAACCCAGCTATGAGCAAGCAGAACTCATTCTACTAACAGTGAGAACATTTTCACAGAATCTTTCACAATTCAACTGATTGCACTCTTGATACTAAACATAACCTTTACTTAATTTCTGAGAGTTTACTCTTCAGCTGGTGGACGCTGTCCTTCAGTAAAGTGGGAAAAGAGACCAAAGCAAATATATCATGTCATATCATGTCATATATCAAATATAATGCAAAGAATCCTATTCTGGGTGGGGAAGAAAGCTTGTATTGCCATTTTGAAATCTTGATTTCTTTGATACTAATGTCAGCTAACATATTGATAACTGCTTTGCAGGGAGATGGAGAGACTTGAATATTCTTCATTGCCTTATGCAGAAACAGTATTTTTAGTGCTTTATTAAGAAAAAATAAGATTAATTAGCAGAATACTTTTCTGGCCACATCCTGTGTATGTATTACAGTGTATTACCGTGCAGAATTATCTGGATCCTTTATGTTTTGCTACCCCCTGATCCTCATCAGATGGCTTTAAGGATTTCTGAGTCTTCTAATTAGTACATCTCTCCCTCTTCTATCAGGATAAACAGACTGAGAAAACAGAAGTAAAACTAAAAAGCAAATGTTAAGTGAGCCTGAGTATGCTGTTTTAAAATACAGAGATAGATGCAATATTCTGAAACATACATACCTCCAGCAAAGACTACAGATTTGCTGCGTTCCAAGCCCTTTGGGATGGGAACTATGCAAGTGCAATAGTACCAGTCAGAACAGGTCTCTGATCACAGCTGAGTCACCTAGAAGTTATCGGAGTGGAAATACTTTTTCTGGATTTGTATATGTAAATCAGTAATATAGCAAACACAGCCATAGCAAACACAGCATAGCAATGTTTATCCCTCCCTTATGCTGTTAAAAATTCTTTCTTTTATTGTATTAGTGTATTCACTCATAACCTGTTTTATACACATTACCTAATGATCTCTGAAATACCCCAGAGAAACAAAGTAGATGTGTATTTTGTTATTCCCATGATTAGAAGCAAGGCAATTCACAGGGGCTGTTAATGAATTAGAGTTAATGATGCAGTGCTAAGGGTCACTTTTTTGCTCTTCGTGTGAGTTGTGTTTGGTTCTTTGAAATTGTTTAGGTCATATTAGAACAGGGGTCAGAAGTAACTTCCATTTCACAAGCCAAAGAGCATGACAGCAAGAAAGACCATAAATGCTGTTAAATACGTTGATTTTATCAAAATAGTTGTTGCAGTACTGCAATTTCATCGGCATCATATGCATATGTAAAAAAAAAGTTTGTAAAAAAATTTTTGCTGGTTTTTTTATGTTGTTGTTTTTGGTGAGTTTTGGTTTGTTGTTTGGGTTTTTTTTTTGTCATGCAGTTATTCCTCTCACTCAAGAGCACACAGACCAAACTCTGGATTCAGGAGGGAAATGATAATTATATGTGGAAGAAGCCAAACTACAAGATCAAAATAATACCCTTCCAAATTAGATTTTCTCACAAACTGCAAGGAAAATACACTCTTTAGATCTCCTCACTCGGTTTCTGTGGAAGATAGGCAGCACAGTCTGCAGATTTCTCTCCCTAAAGTTCTCCAAGAAACACAAACATTTACTCTTCAGATAAAGGGAAAAGAGCAGGAAGAGGAAACTAAAGAGAATTCCCTGGAGCTACTGAAAGCTGCATTAAGGAACTTTGCTCAGCACATCAGCGGCTCTGAATAATGAGGCAGCAGAGAGCTTTGCAGCACTGGGAGCCTTTGAAACACACTTCTCCAGAAAGAAGAGACAATAAAATGTAAATAGAAAATGCCTCTTGGCTGGTACATACTGGCGCAGAGAAAATTTTTCCTCCCTTTCCACATGCAGGGACTGATTTTCTTCTTCTCCCCTTCTCCAATATTTAGATGACAAGCTGATGAGAGATGACAAGGCACATTTATAGAAGTTCAAAAAAATCTAGCATTGAATAAACATAAGTGCAGCATCAGAAAAGGATGGTCAGGCTGTACTAATGTCATCTAATACAACCTCTGTGCACTGAAATGCCAGGAGGGAATGGAAAGAAGTAATTCAATGACAATTTGGTTCTAAATGTTCAAGAAAAGTTTGAGCTAAGTTTAAAGCACTTGAATAATCCTGTTGTAATCAGTGCCAGGTTCAAATTAGCGCACATCGTTTTCCTGGATCACAAATCACCTTCTCATCCTTAAGAAGCTCTGCATTCAAAATTTACACGCTCCTATACTGAGTAAAGTTTTTTCATTACTTTTTATTTTCTTTTTTTTTTCAGTGACTAACTAGCAGTTAAAATCTTAATTATCTGGTAAAGAAAAATATTCACAAATTTTGCAATGCTGGCTTCGCCTCCTCCCCACCCCAATCTCATCCTACCATGATCTGTAAGATAAAGAAATTCTTCCTACTTCCAGGGAATCCCACACATGGCTACTGATGTTTCAGAAAGTTAGTAACAAAATACACATGAGATGCAATACCTCAAAATAGATGCGAGTCAATTAATTACATTATGCTAGTATAAAACACTGCAGTAAATATTGTGCTATTGTGTGCCAGTGATTTCAAGCTTAGGTACAAATACAGAGTGTTGGTGACTCCTGATGTTTTTTTTTTTTTTAAGCCTTTTCCTCTCTTGTAGAGACAGGAAATTGTTATGTTCCAAGTTATTTAGCTATGTTGTGACTACATAAGCATTAATGTTCGATCAAACATAACAATAGAAATAAAGGGCCATTGAGAACCCTTTTAAAAGGAAGGATCTATCCATATAATTTAAGAAAAAATAACCTATGACTCAATTCCTGTTTATATTTTTTTATTATATTTCCCAAGAAATTATGCTCTTTTTGACTTTTGTATGACCTCATGGTCTTGGAGACAAAGCTCACAGTCTGAGGTTATACATTTCAAGCAAACATTACTAGTTCTGAAACAGAAACACTACCAAGGTGCTTCAGTGCTTTCAGCTCCATTGCACTAAGACACCCAAAGGAGGCTCACTGTATCTCACATCTCTCTATTTTGTGTACTTAAAATTTTGAGATTCAGAATAAACTCAACCACCCTGTTAATTAATTTGTGCCAAGCAGAACACAAAAGGTTCGCATCTTAAGTCAGGTCTCTCAGGCCCCGGATCTTCGCAATGCATTGAAAGTCCCAGGCAGGTTCAGAGTCTGTCCTCAGCCCAAATCCCAGACACGCTGTGAAAATAAACATCAAGTGACTTGGTGTAACAACGTATGTGCATGGCAGGCTACGTCTCAAAAATAAACTGTTGTCAGTCCCTGCTTCTCCGAACTGTAGCCAAGAGGTGCAATGTCCTCTTCAAGGTATCACCAATTGCATTATTGTCCCAATTCTTCAGACACAAATTATTCACCTCCAAGTCTTGCAACATTTGTTGGATAGTCTCCATCTTGGATTTTTTACCGCTAATCTTTGGTCCAGATAAGAGTCCTATTAAGAAGGGTTGAAGTGAGTTACATGCAGATTGCCAGGCTGGAAATTCGTCGCCAAAATACACAGCTTAATTGGGCGGGGACATAACATGTAGCATTTATCTGCACTAGGCTTGCCACAAGAAAGAAAAAAGTTGTATTATTAACAGCCAAAACACACACTGACCTTGCAAAAAAGTAGTCTTTGAGGCAGGACACTTCCTGCAATACAGAGATATTTACCAAAATGTGCACGCAGAGCAAGGCTCCTGCTCAATTACACCTCTTAGGGAAAAGAGTAGTAGGGAACAAACATGCCTACAGGTAATATCAACCATTTTTTCTCTCAAGTTTAATAGCATAAAAGTGGTACCACTCTGTTGCTTGTGAAAGCAAAGCAAAACAAAACAGGAGAGGTGTTTTGTTCTGCTCAAAATTTTATTTCTTGAAATTTCTGTAGCATAAAAGCCTAATTTAGGAGAAACTTTTTTTTCCCCTGGCAGTGCAAAACAGCCCAAAACTCAGCATATTTGGCTTCCTGAGAATTTTTCCTGGCTGAGTACTCACAGTCTACAGAGGCTCTCTGTTATAATTTTTGCCAGTTCCCTTTCTTGATCTCTTCCCAACAGGATGACCAGAGAAAAAAGGTGGCAGTCAGAGAAACAGTATGACCCAAGGATCCTCAGTTTATCAGAAGGGTGGTTGAAGCCACAGAAAACAATGCACTGAGGCAGCCTTAATTTGCACTGGAAGCCAACGTAGGTTTGGGGAGATTGAATGGTTTCGCCACCACATCCATCTTCTTTGATCTTATACTGAACACACACCAAGAAATTTGAATCTTAACAACTCAACGGCAGAGGTGTCCTGCAAGAGATGCAGTCCTAAATAACCAGAGGGGAAAGAAATTATGCCTGTGAATACAGAGTGAGTTTTTTGACAGAAGGAAGCTTAACCATAGATACAGTAGGGACATGGTAGGTGATTTGTGCTTGGAGATAAAATTTAACTTAGATGATCTTCTAATAACTCAGAAGATAAACAGGTTGCTGTCAAGACACCCATTTCACATACAAGGTGAGGGGCTGAAGAATAAATGCAATATTTGGGTCCTGTGTACCCAAAACTCAAACAGCATAAAGAGACCACTTCTAAAGAGACTGGATGATCCATTGCTTCCAAATAAAAGTCAGTCTTTTTTTTTTAGATTTTCAAGAACTTTAGAAAGCTTCAGCATTCAAATTCAGGTTAGAAAGTCATAATGTTTAGCGGGAGAGAGAGAACTTAAATCAAGTATTTCATAGAACAAGTAGAACATCCTTAGAAACAGTGACAGAAAATGAAAACTAGTATCTACGATCCAAAAGACAAATGATGAACTGCAAGGGAAAGTAGAAGAAAGGCACCGTTGCACTGCCAGGCTTCCCAGCTGGCTGTGAGATGTCAGGTTAGCCAGGTGTCAAATGCTCCACAGAAGCTATTAGCGCCGCTAATCACTATATAGCACAGAGATGCCCATAGGTGATACCGAAGCTCTTAGATCATCTTTACACTACAGGAACAATTTTCTTTTAGCAGGTTGATCCTTCCAAATTTACAACACCTGAATTTTAGCTCCGAGGCAGAGCCTGGGCCAATTAATTTGCTAAATCTGAACAATCATAAGCCTTAATTGCAACATTCTTCAGTTCTGACAGTAAGACTGAAATAATCAATGCACTGCATTTCACAGGGGAAAACCATCGCTAATCCTCAACTGCTCTCTTTCATCAATCTCTGGAGTTGCACTGCGGCTAAACACAGAGGTTTTGGCAGCAGCTTTAAGTTTTTTTAGAAATTCTTACCTTTAGCAACTCAGGCCATGTTTTTCTTGCTCCTTCACTTGTGCAGGAAGAATTCTTGTGGGATCAAGTTGTGAGTTAAACAAATTCACTGGACTGGTTTACAACGCAGCTTGAGAAAGAGTTGTGTCACCACTGCTGAGGGCGTTGTGAGACAGTGGTGGGATGAGAGGCAGGGGCAGGAAAAAGCAAGAATTTGTTTGTCCTGTATTGTTGCCAAGGCCTTCACACTGTGAAACTCTGGCCTCTCGGCAGGAACATTTAATCTACCTTTTTTAGGAAGTAGTCAAATTTTAAAATTTAGCAATCATAACAGTTACAAGCAACTTTCCTCAGGATTCGCATGAAGTCTCATCTGAATCATTTCAGGCCATCTCTCCAACTCCTCGTGGGTGCTTTGCTATTCCCCTTCAAAGCCCCTCTTTTCTTTCCCTTTATTTATGCTTCAGTCCAACCTGCAATGTTGTCTTCTGAACTGGGAAGCTTGTAATAGGAACAGATCCTCCATGGCCACCAAGCAAGGAGGAATAAAACAAAACCCCAGTAGCCACCATCAGCCTTAATCCACCGCTTCTATGAGCGAGTCCCAGCTGAGGAGATGGTAAGGGAGAAGTGAGGACTGGGAGGATTACATAAAAGGGAGAATCCCAGCCTAGCATGGAAGAGAAGGTCTAGCATCACTTACAGAGCAAGGATTTACGAACATGGCTTACCTGAAAAAATCAGCTCTTACAGAAGTTTATCTGCATGTAGTTAGTTTAGTCAGGAAAGTCAGCCAAACTCTCTAGCAACACAGGAAACTTTACAGCATAGGATGGGGACCAGCTAGTCCCTCCTTTCTATTTTCTATGATGGAGGTATTGTAAGGTTTGCAGGAAGTAAAGAAGCCATTAGGTATTAGAAAATAAAACGGCTCTAAGATACATTGGACACACACAGTCATGGCATACTCTAAAACACAGGAGAAGAATTGCAACAGCTACAGACAAGTTGACACAATAGCTAAGATGAGGCAACATGACCAGTTTTTTATTTGACAGCTCTTTCTAAAAGACAGAGCCTGTTCTTTGCGCAACGGACTTAGCATTTCTGTTAATTTGCAGTTGAAAGGAAAGATGAGTCACTTAATCACAAAACAACTTCATCATAACGCAGGTTTCAGTCTGTGAGAGCAGAACTGCTGTGCGCACAACACAATCTATTAAGACATTTTAGCACTCCTTTCCTAATGCCTAGGAAAAAGAGCCCCCTGTTCCAGACTGCGTTCTATCTTCATTTTCACTGAAGTAGCCTAATATGATGCTTTCATGTTCTTCTCCACGTATCAGAGCAAACAGGTTTCAGGCTGTAGTTTTTCCTCATGCCTTATTCTAGAGCAAAACCAGTCAGTCCAGCAAGAAAGCAGAAGAAACTCCGAATAAGAACAAAAAAGACTTTCTGCCCCCACAGAGGATACACGTATCTCAGCTGTATCCAACATATTTTCTCGAAAAGCTTGGTAAACTACAAGTGAAAATATGTATGCTTTACTCACACAACTTCTCCTCCTGCTTACAAAGGACAATATTGACGCAGTCAAGACACAGTAAAAACGACAAGTTCTTTTTTATATAAGCACCTTAAACCACAATCCTAAGCAAACAGACTGAGTAGCTACTAACCTCCTACTGAAACGCACCTCCCTTGACTCACAGGGGACTGTAGGGAGAAAGATGGGAGAAGGGCATGAACCACCTTGAAAAGAAAAGAGCTCAATGATCTCCACCCTGGGTCTCCTGTTTGTGCTACCCGTCGGTGTGGGGAAGCTCCCAGCTCCGAGGCCCAGGAAGGAACCTTGTTTCCTAAGGGGCTCCCAACAGCTGGCTGAACGCTGGTCCACTCCGGCAAAGCTGTGTATCGAGGGACCAGCTCTCACCTGCCTGCGCTTCATTATTCCGTATCCACCGTAACTTCCATTTCTCGTGCAGGAGTCACTTTAGCCCACAGGCTAAAAAATAATCAAATACCAGTTTGATACCTTTGCAGCATGACACCTGAAATGAGCTAATTGTTTTCCTTCCTGTTATTGTGACTCCTAGAGCAGGTGTTTTATAGACTGCCAACGAAGAGAGAAATTTCCGCGAGCTACTATGGAGGCCTCTTCTCCCTCAAAATTACATAAAGACCATCCTGATTAAACACTATCCCACATGAATAAATATCCCTTTCACAGAAGTACTCATTGCAGGGTAACAGCTGATGGCTGTTGTACAGCCAATGGATGAAGTACACATGCTGATCTGGAGATCTTCATGACACAGCGGAATTAAATCTGAACTTTATAAAGTGTTGCATAAATGTCCTGCTTCTCACTCTATAAAACCCGCTTTTCATCTCAATAAGCTTTAATAAAGTATCTGTTTTAACCTCCTTTTTCTACCTAGACCACCACACGTGCTGCAGTTTTCCTTTGAGGGCACACACAGCTTCCTCAATTCGTTATACACAACATGCAAATATTCCACCATGTCGCAACATACAATAACTTTGCTGGTGCTACATTTACATGGGAAAGACAGTGTGGGGATTGACGGGTAATTTTCTCTCTTTTTTCTTTATTTTACAAACATATTTTTAGTCATTTTACTGAAATAGTTAGATTATTTCCATCAAAAATGCTGAAGCAAAATGTTTCTCCTGGAGCCAAGGTCACTCAGAATCAACTGGGATCTGTCATTTTGTCAAATCTTGTCTCATTTTGACATTGAGCTGCGTCCACCTGTATTGCCACTATGCCAAATGACGGTTCTAGCTTATGTAGCTCTTGCTGTCATTATCACTATCAGCTGGGCCTCTTAATGGACTGTATCTCGCAAGAGACACACATGCATGCAAATCCTGGCGTATGCTGTGACCTCCACTCTGCTAGAGCTCTTTGGATGCAGAGCAGGAGTCACATAAATGTGATTCACCAGGACAAAAGTGCTTGGCCAGTGACCCCAGCTTGTAGTGATCAACGAGGGCATCTCTGAACTGGCGTTCCCAGGACTCATCAAAAGCAGTGGAGGAAGATACAATGTCAAACTGGTCTTTTTAAAAAACCCCACACCATCCTTTTGAAAACCAACATTTTTCATAACCCTCCATTCTAGCACAAAAATGTGATTTTTTCATTCCTATCCAGCATAAAGATAAATGCTGAAGTTAGCAGAATTCCCTAAGGGAAGGAAATACTGAGTTTTAAATCAGCTCTAGTTACTCCTCCTCCTCATTTCATCTCAATCAGTACTTGCTATGTATTCTACTATTAAATTTTTCCTCATATATCTTTCCCAGCCAAATCTTTTACTTAAGCCGTTCTTTAAAAACTCGCTCTGGTTTGCTGATTGTTAACAGAGAGAGATGAGACAGACCATCACGGCTCTCCCTCATGGGAATGCATCGCAACATCTTTGCCTAAACAGAAGAAACTATGCTGGGTTCATCTCCATTTCACTTTTTGCTCTCAGCAGCCTGGGCACTTCTTCCGCCCAGTTATAACCGAGCTGCATCCACCTTTTTCTCATGTCTCCTCCCTCTCTCTCACCACCATGCCACAAAGCCGTACTTCATTTTATTACCTGTTGCAAACCTTAACTTCTTTGGAGTGCCTGTGTAGGAAGTAAAATTGGTTTAGGTTGCTCAGAAAATCCATTGCTCATTCATTCCCTCAGAGCAGCATCTCCTCTCTCATGGCAGATAATATACAAGTTACAGGGACTGGAGAATGTTAGGGCAGGAGATGCTCTGAGCACTGCACTCTCCTGGCATAGCACAATCACAGAAGTAAAATCAGCCAGAACTGAAAAGGCAGATTACGCTAAAAGTCTTCACCTTGGAAGTAAAAAAAAGAAAAACAACAAACCCAACCTTCACAAGCCTTTTAAAACCACTTCAGGATTCCTGCAACTTAAAGGTCAAATAAAATTCTCCATTTTGCAAGCTTCTTTAGACCAACTTCACACAGAAGTGTCTACATTTAATATACGACATTTTACATTGCATATTTTTATACAATATATGAAAGTACACTTAACATAAGAGGTTTTTCTAATTACCTTTCTTTCTCGTTTCCCCATTTCCCCTTCTGTCTTCTCATTCCCTTTTGCTTATGTACTGTGGCAACTCACACATTACATTCCACTATAATGGCAACTTTTCAAAAAATCCAGTGAAGTAACAGCTAATCTTATCCAGTTTGAGGAGAATAACTCAGGTTATTTGCAAAAAATGCCAAACCCTAATGCATGGGATCTGAGAAACTGCAGCTCCATTACTTTATTCTTTTGTTTCTTGCTTAATTACTGAAGTCCTGATGACCATACACAGATATTTGGATAGCAAACCATAACTTCAATAGAGGAAATATTCTAAATTTCTGCTAACTCTGTGTAGAAAATATAAATTTACAGTCTTTAATCACAAGTTCTGCCCTCAGACCTGTGTCTGTGTCTCATGGCAGAGTATGGGGAGCAAAGTGTTACCCCTGGTAGAGGAAGATGGAGTGAGGGACCCAGGCACGGCAGATCTACTCAAGTCTGTAGGACTGAATGGGATGCATCCAAGGGGACTGAACGAGCTTGCCGATGTCATCAGGAGAAAATACTCTAGTAGTTTGGGAAGGTCATGTAGACTGAGAACAGACCCATGGACAGTAAAAGGAAAATGTTGAGACCATCTTCAGGATGGGCAAGAAGAAAAAAACTTCCACAGGTGGAAGATAAACCATTCTATGTTTCTATAATTAATGATTACTACGACTATAAGCACATTTCATATCATTTTTCCTTCGAAAAAGACAAGGAAGAAGAAAACACATAAAAGGGGGAAGGGGATCTGAAGATTAGTTTCTTTGCTGTGCTGGCATTCAGTTTTGCTTGCTGTAAATGGTATGCTGACCTCTGGCAAATATCCCTGAGTGTAGGCCTTAGAAACAGTCTTCATTAAGGCTTGTGAAGATAATGAAAAAAAAATAATGATCAAAACTCAATACAAATCATCCTGTAGTTCAGGCAAAAACAACTTAGACATTATAGATGGACATAAATGCAGCTAATTTTTCCAAGCTACATAACTAACTCTTTCCAGAAAGAAATAAAAATACCTTCAAAAACACTGAGTTTCATGGAGTTATGCAACTTCTCTATACATTTTTTTCTTAGTGCACTCATCAAACACCTAGCTTCTTAGTACAACAAATCCTGGTTTTGAACAATAGATTACCGTGGAGCCTAATAATTATTTTGGCCAGAGAGGCTTTCCTGAGATGTCTCAGTCTCCTGCCTCAACCTGCTCCCCAGAAAACAATTCCTTCTCGTCAAGGGAACGCTGCCTGCTTAATGACAGGCTTATGAAAACGCAAATGAAATATTTTTATCTTTCCAGCATTGGGAAAGCCTCCAAATAGCTACCGAATGACTAAAATCAGGGAGTGTCCGAGCAGGGAGATTGATTCAGAAAGAAAAAGGCTTTGCCTTCACTCTCTGGAATGCACAGCCTGTCAGCTGGCTTGTTCTATTCCTCTCACCCTGGGAGGAGATTTTTACATCTTTCTGAGTGCTGTTTTATTGGAATGATAACCCAAAATGTACTCTTACTACTCCAGTCATACTTCCATGCAGGTTCCTGTGGGAAGCTGGGATGAGCCGTGGCTCCTTTGCATGCACAGCCAGTGCTCTTCCTTCTCCTGGCTGCCTGTATCAATAGCTCTGCTTGCTCCCTCAAGGTCAGTAATGGGGACAGCCCCCAAAACACACAAAAAAAAAGACAGCAAAAACTGATGGGAAGAGAATCTGACTCTCCTTGTTGGATACTCCTATCTCTCCCCACTGAATATATGAGGAGCAAGAACTATTTGGCCCTTAACTCTGAGATGCCTCAGAGGCATGGGCAGAGTGACTACATTATACTACTTTACTGTTACTGACACTGGGCCAAAAAGGGCCAAAAAGTGAGAAGGAAAGAGTACACCAAGTAAGAAACCAGGACCTCCAGGCAACAAACCATCCCAGAGTCCACCTGTGAAAGGCAGTTTCAGCCAAAGGACATTCAAGGAGGTTTGTCTCCCCAGTTCTGCCTGAGCTTCTCACCAAGAGCTGGGAATGAAGGCCATCCTCACTCAACACATACGTTAAAAAGGAAAGATCTTTTACTGAAGCTGAAAAAAGAACAAATGGGATTTGGCAGAAAGGAAATCTTTTATATAAAGATAATACTATCAACAAAACTGCCAGGGAATACTGACCTCTAACTGCTAACAGAAGAAATAAATCAGGTTTTGTCTCACCTAGAACAGAGAGATTATTAGAGATGAATGAGAGTTTCAGAACGATACTATAGAAATAAAAGAAGAGGTTTAATTGAAGATATTCTGATGTGTCAAAAAACAAAAGCAAAAAGGTATTGGTCAGCAAGTTTTTTCTGAGTAGTCTTGAGACACTTTTTAAAGGGAAAATACTTTCCTGACCAGCAAAAGATAAATAAAAAGATATTTTGTCTTTGCTTTGTGAAGTATTTACTAATTGTCTTCGTTGTTCTCTGTCTTTCTACCGGCCATCACACTTCTGCTCCTCTGGGCTTCTCTCTCCTTTTCTGCAGATCTCTCCTCCCCTGAGTGCTTTTTCCCTTAGCTCTGTAATATTCCACTTTTAATATAAATATAGAGAAACTGCTGCTTCCCTCGAGCATTCCCAGGGACAGCTATATAGGAGTTTCAATGAAATGTTGCTTCCTGGGTCATCAGCCTGACCTGACTTTTTTTTTCCTTTCATTTTTTCTTTTCTTCATAAAGTCAAACCAGAAAAGATGCAACATTTAAAAGCCCTGTAAAGTGGGAAACCTGCATGGCTGAAACTCAGAACTCTTTGATTCTCAGCAAAAGAAGACTACAGAGGAATGGTACCATAATAAATTATGAAAGCTCAGTTTCCAGGTAGCCTGAATAGCTTTGGTAGACTTTAATTAAATTACTTTAAAATGCACGAAATGCGTCTGTGTTGTTAAGAAGTGCAACAGCATACACTGGAATGAGATTTACATAAAAATCATTTCATATCACTCCACAGCTTCAAATTTTCACCCTCTGAAATTCCCACATATTCTAAGGAATTTCACAGTTAAGGAATAAGGGAAGGTATGTCCATCTACTTTCAGAACTGTTAAAGGTGCAAGATAGCTGGCTGTATTTATTACAATATACACTGTAATAAGTAATTTAACCTCATGATATGGGCTTTTACTTCAAGAATGGCCTCTGCTAGACTAGACCCCACAACAACTGGGCTCTAATTCTATTAATTGTACACTTTCTGGACAACCTTACACAAAGCCAAATCCACAAAAGCTTGTGATTTTTACTAACTTCTCCCATACTTTGTTCTTTTCTAACGCAAGCAATACAAAGCAGTTTCCAGCTCACTGCGTCATTGTAAGGTAGAGAAATAGGGTTGTACTTAATTTAGATTGAGGCACTGGGAAATTAAGGGATCTGATCAAAGATGCACAGAAATAGTCCAGGAGACAGTTGGAAACAAAATGGGAGAAAATGGAGCAGAAAAGATCTGCTATGGTGAATTTCTTTCTTCTACAGGATCCATTCAGTGCCTAGTAATTCAGTCTGGAATGAGGATGTACCTCTTTTTGGGTGCATTCCCTTTGACATACTAGGAACACTGTAAAGCAAGAAACTTCTGCAAAACATACACAAAAATTTCTTAGTTGCTGCCCAACTACGCATAACTCCTCATTCTTAGCTGCTCGGAGAAAATGGAGAAACTGAAAACAGCTGCTGGAGTTGCTGAAGATGCTGAGGAATTGTTGGGTAAAATTCTGAGGGCAATTAATAAAATCAGGCTGCATCCTGCATATGCAACAGAAGGAAGCCAGGGGAAAAAGTGCAGAAAGAACTCATACAAAATGGTAGTCAAAGTAAATGTGCTCCTCTACATCTTCATTCCCAAACTACAGCTGTAAATGAGGTCCACGGAAGACACCTGAGATGAGAAAAGATAAAAATTTCCAAAACTGTCTGTAGAATCAGCTCCACACTGATGCCTCATACTGACCCCCCCACACATCTGAATTCAGGCAGTGGGTTTTGTTATTATTTGTCATATTAATAACGGAAGGAGCTTATTATTTCTTCCCATACATGTCCCAAATGCCCACTGTATCCTTTTTTTTTTTTTCTATATGATTGAAGGAGGCCACCTTTGGTCAAAAGGCCAAATGGGCTTTGATTCCCTTACAGCTTCTATAAGAGGACAGAACCTGCCCTATTAAGAAAAATCTTAACATATGTTTTCCAGTTACTGTAAATCCAGGCTTGTTGCTACCTGTTTACAGCCCAGACAGAAGACAGTGAGAGGATCTGTGAATGTGTAGCAGTAAGGAATGATACTGCAGAAAACAAAAATTTGTGGGCAAAGACTGAGGATAATACCCTACTGGGGGGATGTGGTGCGAAACTGGGAGCCTTCGGGCAAAAAAAGAAATATGGTTTTAAGGACGCATTCCAGAGTAAGCTGGAGGAGGAACAAATCTGGAGTGAGAAGCAGAGGACAAGGAAGTGTTAACAGGGCAGACAGTTTAACACACCAGCTGGGTACTTTGGGGAGCTGTGAACAGAGAGGGCAGAAGGCTACAGAGCCAGAGAAAAGGAAAAGAGAGGGTGACTATGAGTGCAGCCAGCGGTTACTGGGGACTAAATAAAGCTTAGGGGTTAAGGGAGGGTAAGTAAAGTCACTGACCTCTGAAGAGTCTTCAGACAAAGCCCCATTTTTCTATGCACTTGAAATACTGATTTTCTAATTGTTCAAACACCAGTTAAAGAGCCTGTCCTGCAAAGTTAATAAGCTCTAAAGGCGTCATTAAGCATGCAGCTTCGTATCATTTTAGATCTCTTTGGAGGGAGGAAAATGGGAACAGGATGGTAACGTGACTCATGACTTTCCAATACTAGGTACGACAATTCTGTAGTTGTAGAGGCTGACTTGTGTACCCTACTTCTTCTAACTCTGAAACTGAAATAGCCCAAATATTGCCATGCAGCTGGACAGGGTACTAGTTTGTCCATTCTTTCCCCAAAGCCACACTTAGTTTGGAAAGGTAGCAAGAGAGATCAGTGTTCAGCTGCAACCTACACCAAATAATTATAATCTGAAACAGGATTTCCTCACCTGTCCTTCTGGTTAACATGCCACAGTCAGACAGCATTACACATACTTAAACCCAGCCATCTAAAATAACACTGTATCTGCAGTGCTTCTTACTCAGGGAGGCTGTTGGTACTCCCAGATACTTGGTAGACAAACAGATTCCATCAAACTTAACAGTGGCAAAAGAAAAATCTGTAGATACTAAAAAATAACATTAAAGCAAAGTGACATCACAGTGATGTTTCCTTCGGATCACTTGCAGCGTCAAACCTGTTCTTAGGCTGCCCCTCTCTTCAGTGAGGAACAAGATGAATTTAGCTGAGCATTGGGAAGGGAAGCTTGCTCTGCCGCGCGGCATGAAGCACTGATACTACATTAAGACCGGGGAGGGGGAAGGGAGCATGGAAGGATGAGGAGAGCAGGCTGCAAGGTGGGGAGATACATGACAGAGAGAAAATAGGAGTGGTTCAACAGCATTCACCTGGAAACTCAAGAAGTTTGAAAAGCCTGATGTTTACTGCCAGTGAAGCTGCTCTGGAGGAGCTGATCCCAGACTTCCTCACGTGGCGTGTCCCCCATCCAGAACCGATCTCTGGGCAGGCCTAGGAACGCTCCCGAGTCAATCACTCCAATGAATCCAAGCCTAGGGCTTGCTGTTGTTGTGATTCAGAATTCAGAAATGCATATAGTTAGAAATAAGAATTTGCTGGATAACCACATCTGGCAGAATATGGGAAAAGCCTCAGACTGCCTTCACATGGGTAATGAAGTTAGGACTGGAGAAACCAGGCTTTTTCTCTGTCACCAAGTATATATTAAAAATACTGGTTTTAATCTTTTGGCAGTATTAAGGGAACCTTCTTTCTTAATGGCCAGATTCATTTCAGGTTTTATATGGGAACAGTTAAGTAGGGAGCTCTTCCAAAAATCTGAACCGTATACATATTTAATCCTTACGTAAATCATTTGGACCTTGCTCCACTATTCTCAAGCCCAGCATCTACCATATAAGCTCACAGAAATGCAACAACAGGAGCTATAAAGTTCTGTCCCCATTCCTAAGACACCAAAGGAACTCCTTCACAGGCCAGGTGTTTAGCAAGCATATTCGCACACAGCAGTACACACAGGAGGTTTCGAGTCCAGGACTCTCCATGCACATCAGCAAAGGTTGCACTCACGCACGGACATCTGTGGGATGCAGGAGATGATATCTGCTTGTCAGAATTCACTGCAAGCGTTCAGTCAGCGGCAGCACATTTAAGCCAGTGAGGTATCGCTTTTACTGCAGGCAAGGAGAGGACCAGTACTCTCAGAGATAGACAGCATATGTCTGCTTTTAAAGAAACACTTCAAATGTTGGAAAGCTTAAAAAATTGACTTACTTCATAAGGGTACAATATTTACCATTTCATCTGAGCATGTACTCTCAATCTTTCCTCGAATTTCTCTATTCCAAATGCAACTACAAAATAAAATACTCATTACCTCATTAAAATAATCACAGAATCACAGAATGGTTGGGGTTGGAAGGGACCTCTGATGATCATCTTGTCCAACCCCCCTGCTTGAGCAGGTTCACCTAGAGCAGGGTGCACAGGACTGCGTCCAGGCAGGTTTTGAATATTTCCAGAGAAGGAGACTCTACAACCTCTCTGGGCAGCCTGTTCCAGTGCTCTCTCACACTCACAGTAAAGAAGTTTCTTCTCATGTTCAGCTGGAACTTCCTGTGTTCCAATTTGTGCCCATTGACCCTTGTCCTGTCATTGGGCACCACTGAAAAGAGTGGCCCCATCCTCTTGACACCCACCCTTCAGATATTTATAAGCAGTAACAAGATCCCCCCTCAGTCTTCTCTTCTCTAGGCTGAACAAACCCAGGTCTCTCAGCCTTTCCTCATAACAGAGGTGCTCCAGTCCCCTGATCATCTTTGTGGCTTTCTGCTGGAACTTGCTCCAGCAGTTCCCTGTCCTTCTTGAACTGGGGAGCCCAGAACCGGACACAGTGCTCCAGATGTGGCCTCACTAGGGCAGAGTAGAGGGGGAGGATAACCTCCCTCGACCTGCTGGCCACACTCCTTTTGATGCACACCAGGATCCCGTTGGCCTTCTTGGCCACAAGGGCACAGCGCTGGCTCATGGTCAGCTTGCCGTCCAGCAGCATTCCCAGGTCCTTCTCAGCAGAGCTACTTCCCAGCAGGTCAACCCCCAAGCTGTACTGGTGCATGGGGTTGTTGCTCCCCAGCTGCAGGACCTTACACTTGCTCTTGTTGCATTTCATTCAGTTCCCCTCGGCCCAGCTCTCCAGCCTGTCCAGGTCTCGCTGGATGGCAGCACAGCCTTCTGGCGTGTCAGCCACTCCTCCCAGTTTGGTATCGTCAGCAAACTTGCTGAGGGTCCACTCTATCCCTTCGTCCAGGTCACTGATGAATACATTGAACAGGACCAGACCTGGTACAGACCCCTGGGGAACACCGCTAGCTACAGGCCTCCAACCAGACTCTGCGCCGTTGATCACAACCCTCTGAGCTCTGCCATTCAGCCAGTTCTCAAACCACCTGATCCTCTTGCTGTGCTTAGAAAGGGATAGAAATAGGATAGAGGCCTGTCGCTTTAACTTATTTCACAATTGGGTGCTTACTATATTTCTCATTGATGAAATCAGAACAACAGTAAAGGTACTTTAAGAAGTTTTCCATCCTCAAAATTGTTGATTTCTCTGACATAAAAGTTAAAGCCATTAAACACGGTGAGCTGGTCATACTATCTGTTCAAAGGGGCTTTCCAAATTTGTTTGTGCAAAGGAACATCTGTTCAGGCAAGGCAGCTTTCCAAATTTGCTCATTTGTCTGGCTGCCCTAACAGCTACATTGCCATCCATCACCTGCCACCAAAGCTGCAGATGACCAGGAAGTTAATGAGAGAAAAATGGCCCATGGACAATACTCAACTGTAACTGAAAATATTAGCAATGCTTTCTCTCCCAGTCCCTTCCTGAGATTAACAGATGGTGAAATACACAAAGACACAAAAATCCTGGCTCCAATGCAGTCAGTGGTGAAGGAATGCTCCTTTCAACAGAACGGAGGATTCATGTCCTATCTCCAGATTCATGTCCTATCTCCAAGCGATGTGACATTTGTCACCACGATGAACTCCTCTTCAGTCTTTTGCAATAGCCGTGAAAAAAGGTGTGGATTTGCCTGTTTTCAGTTGCAACAGTCATCTAATTGGGAGGTGATTTAAAATCTTTGTTGCCCAAGATAGTTCGCACGGCATTTGAAGGTGTTACTTCCTTTTCCTGAGCGAGGCCCTCCTTGATCCACTGCGAAGTGGTATTAACCGCATTTTCAGCAGGAGCCCATTCTAGCTGAGGTCTGGTCTTCTGTTGGTGCACGTCTTTGACTCTTCTTGTGAGGCGGACGTGCTCATTTTGCCAAGCACCAGCTGCGCTCTTCAGAAATCTGATGTCACCAAAAGTGGCTGAGTTGCTGTGATTCTTTGCAGTGAATCAGCTGCAGTCCCTCACAGCGTGAGGTATGGCAAGTCCCGTGTAACTGTATGTGAGCAACCATCATGTTAACTGCTGGGTCACTGGCCAGTTTTTAAATCTTTCACACAAATAGAAATGCGACCATATGATCTGTCCTCTTGCTGCTGGCAACCCTGCCTCCTCCTGTAACATACCTGTAATCTACCTCCTTCTTTCCCAGCTATTAGGCTTTTTGATCTGCATCAGCTCAAAATGCAGCGAGGTGGGGAGCAGAAGTTGCAGGAAGCACCCGGGAACCCTGAGTGACTGCAGAGCTGAGCCCACCGGGCAACAAGGAAAGCACAAAGCCCTCTGGCAGTGAACAAGAAATATTCTAAAATATTTCTAGAATATAGAAAGGAAGGAACAGAGAAGAGGGATGAAAGCTGACCTTGCTTCTTCAACTGAATCAGCAGATTACAGATAGAGAGGAGGGGCATGTTTGTTTTCAAAACAATAAAATACAGCCAGCACACATCACTCCACATCTACCATGCTTAACAGCACTCTTCACACAATGCTCTTCTGTGATGCACAAAAACCAGATCCTTTGTTTTTTAATTAAAAAAAAAACTACCAGTGTAAGAAAACAACAAACCAAACCTCAAAACCAATCCCTTCTCCCCACAAAACAACAAAAATGCCCGAAGGCTATCCCAGTATTGTCAGTACTCTAAAGACACAGACACGACACACTCACCAAAGCAAAACAGTTGGCTTTCTATAGAGCTGTGTTTACTAAACCCTTTCATTTGTAGCACCAGAACCACCAGCCAAGATTATATCCTGCTGAAATGACCATAGAGCAGACCTGCACCTTGCAGCAGAGGACTGCAGCGATGCCCTGGTCTAGGTGTGACCAAGCTGCGACCAAGCTGCTTCCAGAACTGGGAGTGATAAAATCAGCTCCAGGCAGCACTGCTCCCCACTTAATTAACGTTGCTCCTGTAACCCTCGTGCAGTGCTGCCAGCTGACGCTCTTGAATGTACCTTTGAAGATCTAAGCTCATAACATCCCGTGGCACTGCTGTGACACAGACAGAAGTACGAGCCCGATGACTGCTCTTTGCACAGCCCTCCATTGTGCGGCACAGACATACCCTTAACTAACATAACCTCTTAGCTGTCTTTTTTTTTCCCCATCTTGATCTAACAGCAACCTCCTTACACAAGGGACAGAGCATCTCAGCCAGCAAGTGCCACAAAGGAACAGACTCGGAGCAAACTGATCCTCCTGAAGTCAAGCAATGGATTTGGATGTGCGCGCAGTCATTTTGAATATGTGTGAAAAATACCATGCTTAGAAAACAAACAGATGTGATTTGAGAGGGAGAACATAAATGTGAACACGTGCAACTTTTAGGACTGCAAAAGACTTAGAGCTGCGGGCAGCACCTTACTCTTTTAACTACTTTACATCCAGGGAAATGGGTCTTTGCAACAGGGAGACAATTTCTCTTCCTGACCAGGAAGACCCTTAATTTTTAATTCTTATTTTAGTCAAACCATACTTTGACTAGATGAAACTATGTTACCCTATGAAGGTATCAAAATGACCTCCATGCCTCTGCCATTTCCTGGGCCTACCTGTTGAATGTCAGCACGCCCTATTCACCAGCAACACCAAGCGCAAAGTTTCATAAAGATAGTTAAACTACCCAACACACACACAAAAACCCCCAAATGTTGTCAGATTCTGCCAGGAGTTTGCCAAGCAAATTGGGGCGGGAGAGGTGATGGTGTTTCCTCCTCTTTGCGTTGTCAGGATAGATTTTGTCAGCAATTCAAAGAAAGTTTAAATAACGAAACTTCTTTTTGCTTAGTCAGAGTTTTATTTGAATCTGGTAAGTGTTCTGATGAGGAAAAGTGTGTAACTGCATGGGTAAATTCTGCCCACGAAGAAGTCTTTCCACATGGGTACCAGTGTTTGCAGTGGCAATGGGATGGGAATGAAAGATTCTCACAAGGAAAACAAATTCAGCTCAGTTAGGAGAAACGCAGCTGGGAGAAAGATGCAAATAAATAACATTAATACTAGAAGGGATTTTCAAACAACACAGTTTTACGCAGTGCTCCTGGTATGGATGTTGGAAAACCTGTCCATTACCTTTTTCAAAGTTTATGATATTTTTAGATAAAACTATTAGAATTTTGGCAATTTTCTCATTACAAAATGAGAGGTAGAAGTTTTGTTCCATTTCCGGAATATATATTTAGGGGGAGTTTTCCCATCCTAAAAGGCTGCATTCCAGTTAGCAGCAGTGTGAGTGGTGTCAGTGCGTTAAGCCTAAGATAATGTCTATTTACAGTCATATCAAGGGCAGGGTGACAGGGACATTAAAGCTTGTCACTACAGGTCATCCCTCATACCGAGGGCTCTCCCCAGCTTGATTCACCTGGAAACTGAGCTGAGGTATCTCAGCTATTAAGTCAAACCTAGATGGATATGACCTGATTTTGGCTACAGAAATTAAAGTGCTTTAACCATTGCAAACTAATACTTTACCAAAATTGACCTAGGACCTTTTTCCTATATTGGTCCATACAGAACTTTAACACACTGCTCTCAGGAACCAGTGCCCTTCTGAAAATATAGCAGGAGGGATCCCAAGTGAAAGGGAGGCAGAGATGAAGATGTAATGAAGTTTTGCAAGAAAAAGGGTGTAGGAGCAGAAAGACAGCTGTGATGCACTCTGTAATGAAACATCATTCAGGTGCAGGGAGTGAGCCATACGGTCTGATTCTCAGTTGCGAGACAAACGTGTTTCCAGCCCTGAGGGTTAGGACTATGTTTCAAAAACAGCTGGCTGGCTATACAGGAGGTTTTCCTAAGGTGAGGAAAATTTTCCCAGGGCTGACTGAAGGACAGCATTGGTGCTCCTTATCATCTGCTGGGATGAATTAGGTCTACAGGCTTGACTTAGTGCAAAACCTGGATGATGTATTTACTAGGGCAGTTATGGCATGGTCCTGGTGTGGAAGTAAGACGGACCAACCTGTGATGCTCCCACAAGACTGGGTATCTGCTCCTCAAGCAGAAATTGAGAAGCAAACCAGAGCAGATTACAGAGTAGATTTCAGAGACTCACAATTTCATTTGCAAAGCCAAGACAGACAAGCATCTAAATTGTCACTGCAATCTCTGTAAAACAAAGAGATATTCTCAAAAATATCTTAATTACGTGCTGTAGGTTAAGTACTCCAGAATGATGAAAAGAAGCTCAAAGGCTAGGGAGATGGAAGATCTTACTAAGCAGATGATCCTAAAATGTTGTGTTGGAAGAGGCCTCCGTTGGACTACTAGGGACAGGTGGATATGGCAGACAAAAGGCTGCAACATGGAGCTACATCCATAGTCTTCAGTCTTTACACCCCTGATTCAGCCCCCTGATGTGCTCATCAGAGTACACTTTTATTGTATGAAAAAGGCTGCTCATGCAGTGTTGTTTCCTTATGGTATATTAACTAAGTGTCAGGCATGATAGGTTGGAGAGAGCACAATATACACGCACCTTGAAACAGCACCATCAGCACTGAGCTCAGGCATCTTAAACGTAAGAGTAATCTGATGCAGCCACTGACTTCTACCCATATTTTGTTATGGAAGTTTATTAGGAAGTGCTATTAGAGGCAAGCAAAAACTTTCAGTCAAAAGTTTCTTGATGAAAAATGAAGATCTTGGTGATGTTAATGTTTTTAGTGATGTCACTTTTGGTGTCAGTTTCATATAATTATTTGGGGGGAGGGGGAATAAAAAAGCCCCCCAACCCCTAAATATTTTCTTTCAAAATTTTAAAAATTAAACAGTTTTGCTTTAACATTTATCACTTTTTTTTAATCACTTAGGGGGAGGTGGGGTGGCAACTTGAACAGTTTATTTTAACCAGAGCAGTGTTCCTCCTCAAATTCATAGGCCAGTGATTTTTCCTCTCTGATTTTTCAGAGCTAGCACTGATCTGAACATTGATTAGCCTGAATTCTTTAGCTACAGCAGCAAATAGTCCTTATACAACTGCACCTTTGCTTGTGTAAACTGCCTAGAGATGAGCCGTATTCTTTCATGCTTCCAAAAAAAATGTAGAAAAACACCATCTAATGCTTGCTTAAGAAAGGAAAAGAACAAGAGGCCATGTAGAAGCAGCTCCTTTTCGTTCTGCCCAGCTCCCACCTGCACACACAGACATAATCAGGAGCAGAACTGGGGGTGCTGGCCCAGAACGAGAGACGGAATCATCTCCAGCCTGTGCCACAACCATCCACATCCGAGTTGCAATGCATTCCCTCCTCCTCCCCAGATGGGCGTGAAAATCAAAACATGGAAGAACTGCTTGGGCTCTGGCTTCTTCCAGCTCACCCGCGCAGGAATGTGGCCTCTTCATTTATCTCCAGGCTTTTGTTATCTGCCGGTGCAAGTATCGTGGTGTAGCAAGGCGGAGGACATTTAATAGACATGCTATAATAAGCTGCAGTCTTTGAAAAATGCTATTAAGAGCAGAGACTCTACCTTTCTGTATCTCCTGTGTTAATGAAACATTCCTTTAGCCAATAGAAAATTTACAAACTGTATAGTATTGCTTCTGCTATTTTAGCTTCTTGAAATAATAGGCTTATATTATATATGTGTCTTCAACTGTAGTTTAAGATCATGGAGACTCCAAAGATGCAACAATTTTAATAAAGTAAAGCTCTGCTAATCTTGACTTCAAGGATATTATCCTTAAATATTATTAACACAGCATAAGTGCTCTCTATCTCCTATTGCACAGGTGGCTACAGGCACTTTTCTGCTCCTCTACAGCCAGCTGCACACTTTGTTGGTCTGATGTGAAAGCCATGATGGCACAACTCACCTGAATCTTCCTTGCCTGTTACACCCTGTGCTGAATTACCTGAAATCCCAAAATTTTTCCTTCTTAGCATTCCCGACTGTGTTGATCACCTCTGAAATAACTGATCTATGAAGAGAACACTCACCACACACACAGAGTTTTAGGATTCTCCAACCCCTTACTGGTATTTACATAGTGACTAAATTGCCACCAGGAGCACCCAACTTTGCTGGTGTCATTTTTACACCCCCGCTCATCACCAAACCCCTCCAACAAGATACCAAGAGTAACTGGTTACATTACTTTATTTGTATGGGTATTGTTCTACAGACCAGGTGGTCTCTGTGGGTAAAGACAGCCTCACTTATGCAGCCGGAGGTTGCTCCCAGTATGGTGTGCAGCAGACTCCCATCCAGAAGGACTTCTGCTGACCTTGTGCAAACACCTCCCAAAAGCAGGGAGGTGGGGAAGCCCAGTGCATAGCCACCTGAGAGGCTCCAGGTGGTCTTGGTCATGTTTGTCAGGCTTTATTAGCCAAGGCGGTAGTCTGAAGGCCTTCAGCAAAGAAATGGCAGTGATGGCAATCAGGCGTGCTAGACAAGAAAACGATGGAGAGAGTAGGTAGAGGAAAAACATAGAGGGACAGAAACTGAACCAGTAAAGTACAGAACATAACCAGCTTTCTCAGGTAATAATCAGAGAAAAGGAGGATGAGACTCATCTCCACTGGAACAAGATAAAGCGTTACAGGTACCTATCCATACACACTCATTTTGGCTTGTACACTGCTGCTCATAGCTTAGCACACAATGAGGAGAAACTCATTTTTAGTCTATCTTTCACTGACAAGACTGCTGAAAGATTAAGTACCTGCTTCCAACTGTTATATCCAACACCTGAGAAGCAACTGCTGAGCAAAGTGGTTGCCGGGCTATAGACCGTCAGAATACAGGTCTCCCAACACTTTTTTCCTCACTGGGCGTACAGGTCTCCACAACCTAGATATGGTAACAAGAGGAGTATCATGACAGGAGGCTGCAGGAACAAGAAAGTGCTGGAAGCAGGTTCCCTAGTTGCATTGCTTCACCATGTCATCATGCCTGAAACACAGCCGGTGAAAAGATACCAGACCGTGTTGAACCATTCACATTGCATGTGGAAACATGGAGCAAGGGAATTATTGTGGCACTGCCCTGAAAAGTATTAGTGAGGCACAGATATTACTCCAGAGCTCACATGCAGTGGTTGAAACTTGTTTGGTCTGCACGTATCTTACAGTATTTGTTACATCCTCCAGTGTTTCACAAGCACCCCAAATTATGTTAGGAACTTTGCCTTATCATGGGTGTGTGCTGCTGCACCCACAGGAAGGCAATTTTTTTTCCAAGCAATCCCAAGATGGGTGGACTGAATCCACGCATGTCTTTGTAATGTAGAGTTTATAGCACACAGCCCAGTTATGGTAGCCTGTCTTGCTGGGGTGCAAGGATGAGTGGTTGCTTCCTGACAGCTACATCTAGATCACTTTCTCCCTTTGTAGAAAAGCAGGATAACAAACCACTGCATCATATGAGGATGATGGTTGCTGTTACAAGAGCTACCTTGAGGCTCTTGCCTCCGGGCACAGCTATTATCTTCATCTATGCTAGCATGTCTCTGTACTGGAGCATGACCCCATGTCATGCACTTCACAAAAGGAAGGCACTGAGCCATGGAAAGATGCAAGCAACCAGTATGACAATATCAAAGCTGCAGATTAAGATTTGGAGGCTGATAAAATGGCTGTGATTATAGCAGTTGATAGAGGGATTGAGTGGTAAGACCATGCATAACAAACAGTGATGCATATGGAAGGGCGGAGTATGACAAGATGAAGAGTTTATCACTTATTATTGCTGTTGTCTGACATCAGGAGGGAAAAAGGGTGGAAGAATATATTATAGATATCTGATACAAGATGCATAGTCCCTCCCACTTTACACCCCCTGCAACCTTAATTCCTAATTACAGTCTTACTAATAGATTGATCATGTGGGAAAGGAAGAAGGAAAATAGTTGGCAGGCAGAGTTTTTATACAAACACATGTCCACCAGTATTTTAAGAAAAAAGGACAAAGAAAACAATGGAAAGATGTAACAGCTAAGTGCACACAATGTTCATTAACCATAAATATGCTTTTTCCCAACGAAGACCTTTAACTCGTAGCCTCTTCTTGGAAGAAAGAGAAACAACTTAAATCTCCAGCTTCGGTGCTAATAATTTTCTCAGTGATTTAAGCAGCTTCCCTTCTAACAGTTTGGTATTGATTTAGGACTGTGATTTCTTTATAGACACATTTACAGGAGTGAAACTGTCCCTTCCAAGGGTGAAAAGGTGCAGTTCTCAGCCCAGCTAAGAATCCACACAAATCTAAAAACCAAGGAGATGACATTATGGCTGGCAGAAAATTAAAACCTGTTTTTCTTCAGTGAAACAGTGTTTTTCATTCTCTTAATCTGTTTTGCAAAGTTTATTTGCTTGGTGCAGAAAGGTGATGAAGAAAACCTATTTTTCCAACTCACATTGCTAAATTGCAGCCATGGGCCCAGAACCCATCACTTAAGTCTGCACCAACATAAACCAAGAAGACAGTTCTTGACCAGAAGAGCCCGACTGTTTAAAGCAGTAGCTGGAAGGATGTTTTGACAGTGAAAGTATGCATATCTGAAAGGAAATATATTCCAACTAGCTCTACTTAACGCCTCATAGCAGGAACAATGATTTCTGTATGGCAGTTTTTGTAATTAATTGTGTGTACCTATTTGACACACTCAGTGTGACACAGTTTCACATGAGCTTTTATAAAACCTACCTGGGGGGAAAAAAAAAATCATACCTGTAAATACCACGTATTTGTAATCTTCTTTTGCTAGCAGGGAAACGCGCATAGAAATGAAAAACGTGTTTAATATCTGCTATTCAATAAAAAAAAAGAGCCACAAGCCAGCAATCTACAATACATAGGCTTCCACTTATTTTATGACATTGCAGGGGGAGCAAAGGAAAAGCTTTCTGTAAATCTCATTTATTAAAAATATGGCCTTACATAAAAAACCAATCACAGCAGCATTCTTTCCATTTCTCAGATACCATTAAATGCTTCTACTCCTTGTACCTGGACAGGCAGAATTAGGAACTCACATTAAGAGTTATTTTTAAGAAAGATTTACGACCTGTTAACAACTTCTAATTAAGCCTCCCACTCTTCTATGCTCTTGCTATGAAACATCTTAAAACAGCATTCATCGAATGCCTCCAGCTGTCCCTGTCTGGCTACTTTTTAGGTTTCATCTTTCACACAGGTACTCCAGCTACTATGGAAAGTAACTTCCTGAAGCTTAGCTCTCAAGTTTAAAAAAGCAATCACTCATTTTTCCTTCCAGCTGGTGGGCAGACATGATAGGTGACTGAAACTGTTCGTTTCTTACCACCTCCAGCAACTAGATTTGTTACGTGCACATCCTGCACATTAATGACAATAGAACTCTAGGTAGTAGCCTTTGATCTGCAAAATCAGTGGCTCTGAAGGGTGAGCAAGGAAAGGAGCAGCCACTCAGTCCTCTCTGCTGGAAATCACTCTTTGTATACGTTACAATAAAGATGTTCTCAGCCTGACACTATCGAATTAGCAGGCAACAAACACTCTTCTTTCATGACATCTCTTTCCTGGTTTTCTGCCACCGATGCAGATGCCCTACACTGTGGCCAAAGACTACTCCTAAGGGGGTCTATGAATGACCGCCAAAATCTAGAGGTATTAAGAGTATATAGAGATGTATATATTTTAATTTTCACAAATAAAAAAAAGGTTCAGAAACACTGCCTATACCAATTTGATCAATGTGCTGCTTGGGAAAGGAGTGGGTTCATACTGTGTACCACACTAGATGTTGAGATTGGAAGGCAGGGAGAGTAACATCAGGCACCAGTCTGAAGATTTTATAGATGCTGGTACCTTCTGCTCTTTTCCACGTCATCCTAGCTTGGGGCAACATGAAACACATAAAATGGCCAGTAAATTGAGTAGATGACAAGTCTTGGCACTTATTTGAACTTCCCATGTCTTTGCCCCTAGGTTTGATATTGTAATTCGAGATTGCTCTCATGTTATCACTCCTACATACGCTAAACATAACCCCCCTTGACGTTTTCGTGCCAGGATTTATTAATAAATACAAATGAAAATACTCTAATTTTCCTATTGTGGTAGATGCACAGTTTAGAGAGAAATATAAAATAAAACCAGAGTCCAAGATGAAAAAAAAAAACAAACCCGCAAACAGCTACCATTAAATACAAACACTGTTACCTTTTCAGGCTGAGAGAGAGGTCACAACAACCTTGATGTATTACCACCATTGACAAGATGAAGTTCCCATGGTGTTCCTATTGTCACATGCGGTTTGCTTCTGTTGAACCTGTCATGCTGGGATGCTGCATACACATTGAGAACTACTGTTTTTCACCAGAAAGGTAAAATACTATGTTCGGCAGAAGCTGAGGCAATTCTTACTGCATAATACTTGGGGCCAAAAAAAGCGATATATTCCTTCTCCTCTTTTCTTCTCCTTTCTATGGTGAAATTCTTCAAAAGCCAGTAAAAGAGGGCATTCTTGTTGATCATCTCTTATGCTCACCAGTACAAAAAAAAAAATCCCTTAAAAAATAAAAAGATCTCAGGAAACACAAGGCATACAACAAATAGGCAACAAAGCCAGATGAAAAAATTTGCATACACCCTTCCTAGTTTATTTACCTTTGACTTTTGTAGCAAGTACATTTCCATCCCTGAGACCTGCTAGAAAGCAAAACATGTGGGAGGATAATGGGGCAATTAAAGTTTTATCAGGATTTAAAAAAAAGAGAGACAAAGCAGTATGCCCCAAATTGCATGATCACTGCTAAAGAACAGACAAAAGTAATAAGTCAGCCTGAATATACAGTCATGCTTGCACTGCGGTTAAGTGGTACTTTTCTCCTTAATTCCAATAACCATTAATCCTAACAACTGTTCAACTGAACCAAAAACCTTTAAAAACAAGGGTTAGCAGCCTGGTAGGGCTGTAAAAAAAAACCCCACCTTCTATCCTCTTATAGACGTTACACAGATCAGGAAAGAGGTGTTCAGCATACATGCAGGTGCGCATACACACTGTATGGTCATGCTCTATTCAGTGCTAGTTTGCAGCATTACTATGCTCCTGTAGGTGGATAGTCAGTAATTCCTAGGCAAAGACTTTTCTAATTATTTGTAATTACTATTTTTATCAGTATTCATATGCAAAAATGCTACTGTATATTCACAGCAACATGTAGGGAACACCCAGCAGCTCTCAGCAGTGGTGCGCTTCCAGGAATACTAACACACAGTGCCAGGAGCAAAACAACCCCCGCAACCCTTTTAAAAAAGAAAAAAAAAAAAGGACAACAATAACCAAAAAACTTTTTACATTATGCCAAACACCTGCAATTTCAGTTTTTGACTCAGTCTGCCCCTCCCAAGAAAAACCCACAAATACCTTAATACACAGGTCAAGGATCCTCAGCAAGGGCCCTCAAAGCTCTCCGCTCCATCACTCCAGGCAGGGGGATGCTTGCAGACTTGAGGGCTGAGGTCAAAGCCTCCCAGTGAGCTGCAGCTCCCAGGGTTTTGTCTCTTTCCCTCTCTATGGCAAATAGCCTAGCGTCTCAGGGCACGCGATACCAGCACTGCCCACAGAGCCACAACATTCAGGCGCTGCGGATCCTTCGCAGGCAGGCAGAAATGTGCCGGAGCAGACAATGGGCAAAACTTGTTTTATTGGAATTTTTCCAACTAGATCTGATTATGAGGTTTCCTTTTGCCGTATATGTAAATGTATTAGCTTAGGCTGGAAAACACAGCACCTGGGTGCACGGCCAAATGTCAAAACAGTTTCAAAGGCACCATTTTGAATAACAGTGACTTTGAAGTTAAGGTAGTTGTTTTGATTCTCCCTGGCACTTATGGGGAGCAGGTCTTGGTCAAATGAAATGTATGACAAGGAATCGTCTGATGTTTATAAATTCAGAAATTGTTCAGAGTTAAAAATCAGAAAAGACAAACCAAGTTACTATACTCTCTTCAAGCCAAACTGAAAACTGACCTTCCTAAGGAATTTTTCCTTCTGCACAGTTCCACTTAGAATTAGTAAAATACAAATTCCTAACTCTTCTATCTCTATTCAGAGCCTGACTTGTGAATGAATTTTTAAAAGTAGCTGTAAAAAACTGTTCAGTTGTCTGAAAGGAAGCCTGCGAGAGATATGACTATGTTCCGTAATGTTATTAGGTTTTAGCTGTTCTCATTAATCACAGAAATAATACAGTAGTGCTCAGCTTCAAACTCACTCAGGAATTATGGAGAGGGTGCTGCCCTTTCAAATTTCCAAATGCACATTTACCAGGTCTTGTGGGCCTTTTACAGTCTAGTGAAGCTGTAATTCTAAAAGATACAGACATGTAGCTTAGTGGAAGTGGCATCTTCAGTCTTTCTCTGTTTTCTTATCTTCTCAAAAAGAGCTTTGAGAGCTAAGCACATGGATTTTGCAAAGCACTGCGCTCTCATCTTCAATTTATATCAGCCGTTCAGCTTTGAATAGCAGTTTGATATTCGCCATGTCAGCAGAACTGCCCTCCAGGAGTTGCATCTCTAGCCAAACCTCAAAAGAAAGAATCACTTCTTGGCATAGGCAGCTCCTCCAAGCATGCTCTGCTTCCTGCCAACCACTTTGGGTTGAGCCTCAGCCTCCAGTACTCAGCGACAGGAGATGCTGCCAACAGGAGCACAACTGATGCTCGCAACCCTTCCAGTTCCTCTCTTGTCTCAGAGCTGTATCCAGAAATAGCTGCAAAGATCTGCAGTGACCTAGGAGAAGAGCAACTCACGCTCCAGTAGGATTTTTAGGGCTCTGATCAACTGGAAGGCATCCTTTTAGATTAAGCACAAAGTAGTTTTTGGAGGGAAAGGGGTTCTTCCAGCTTCATCATATAATGCATATTAGGGGTGGCAAATTGTGAAATCATGCATGCTTTTGCAGTACAGATAAAAGTGATTGGAAAATGCCCTCTACTTTTCAAAAAAGGAAGAGGCTCATGGCTGAAGAGCAGGTTACTTCCAGTGACAACATTTAGGTTGCAATTCTGTCTCTGTCACTAATTCCTTGCAAGTTTTTTGGGGGCTCTGTTGTTCCATTTTCTTAGAGAAAATGATACCTACCTCCTCTGTTGTCTCTACAATGTTTCCAACATTATTTTTCATGAATTTTTAGCTAATAGGATTGTACAATGAAAACAATTTTTTTTTTTTTAAGATCTGACATCTGTTTATTATACACACATACATATACATATATGGTATATGCACACATACGTATACATATACACACATTATCAATGGTCTGGATGAGGGGATTGAGTGCACCCTCAACAAGTTTGCAGATGACACCAAGTTGGGCGGGAGTGTCAACCTGCTTGAGGGAAGGAAGGCTCTGCAGAGGGATCTGGATAGGCTGGATCGATGGGCCGAGGCCAACTGCATGAGGTTCAACAAGGCCAAGTGCTGGGTCCTGCACTTTGGTCACAACAACCCCATGCAACGCTACAGGCTTGGGGGAGAGTGGCTGGAAGGCTGCCCAGTGGAAAAGGACCTGGGGGTGCTGGTCGACAGCCAGCTGAACATGAGCTGGCAGTGTGCCCAGGTGGCCAAGAAAGCCAACGGCATCCTGGCTTGTATCAGGAATAGTGTGGCCAGCAGGAGTAGGGAAGTGATCGTGCCCCTGTACTCGGCACTGGTGAGGCCGCACCTCGAATGCTGTGTTCAGTTTTGGGCCCCTCAGTACAAGAAAGACATTGAGGTGCTGGAGTGTGTCCAAAGAAGAGCAGTGAAGCTGGTGAAGGGTCTAGAGAACAAGTCTTATGAGGAGCAGCTGAGGGAACTGGGGTTGTTTAGTCTGGAGAGGAGGAGGCTGAGGGGAGACCTTATTGCTCTCTACAACTACCTGAAAGGAGGTTGTAGTGAAGCGGGTGTTGGACTCTTCTCCCAAGAAACTAGTGATAGGACGAGAGGAAATGGCCTCAAGTTGTGTCAGGGGAGGTTTAGATTGGACATCAGGAAGAATTTCTTTACCGAAAGAGTGGTTAAACATTGGAACAGGCTGCCCAGGGAGGTGGTGGAGTCACCATCCCTGGAGGCGTTCAAAAAAGGTGTAGACGTGGCACTTCAGGGCCTGGTTTAGGAGGCATGGTGGTGGTGGTTGATGGTTGGACTTGGTGATCTTAGAGGTCTTTTCCAACCTTAATGGTTCTATGGTTCTCGCAGTCCCTTGACTTTTGTCTTGGAGGGAAATGCTCAGTGGAAGCTGATTGCTTTTAACACCCATTCCACACCATCATCTGTGGTACCCAAAGTTTACTAACTCAACAAGCACAGTGCAGAATTCCTCTCTGTTGTCAAGCATCTGTTTGACTCAGATGACACTGAAGCATGTTTTGCATGCATGTGTAAAAGATTGGGATAAAAGTGGTTTTGCTTTAATGCACTGCTTGGCAAGGGAAAAAAAACCAGGCTTAATTGTAAATTAGCAAGGACAGGTGAGTGGCAATTAGTGCTGCCACAATTCAAGGTAAGAGATTCAATGCTGCAACAGAGACTCACCCAAGATACATAATTTTGTAATTAATGAAATGGTTTTCTGAATTTTAGGGTACAGTGTGTATCAGTCTTCCTAGAGTGAAACACAGGTTTTGTTTTGTGGTTTTATTTAGGCACATTGTTGACCACAATTAAACAACAAGAAATTATGCATATATATTTCCTCTACAATAACTTTTTTTGAGAAGTCTTCCAGACTTCGCAACTGCCAGGTAAACAAATCAAGCACTGTAAGTAATTCAAGCATGCTATAGACTGCACCCTATATAACAGCATGCCACTTATTAGAGTAAAACCAAACCTAAAGAGAGGTTAACTGTTTCCACTGGAAGAACACAGCAGAAGCAAAGGGGTGAGCAGCAGCAAGCTTATCTCAGGCAGTCTTGTAAAGGCCTTGGGGCTTGAAGTGGAAGGACATTTCCAAGTTCATCTTGAACTTCTAAGGTCAGCACTAATAAAAGCTCACACTAGCAAAAGATGAGAGGGGGAAAAAAAAAAAAAAGAAAAAAAAATGGCAATTCATATGGGGATAAAGCCCCAGGTCTGTTGAAATGGGTGCTCGTGGTCTATGGCTAGAGCCATACCGAATTCCCAGAGGTTCAGCTGCTGTACCAAAATTATAGCATTCCCTAGCCAGCTTGGCAACACCTTCTTTCTCCTAGAAATGGATGCCCTTTTATTATTTCTGGGCAGACTGCCAATTGTCTTTAAGACAGGTGACGTTATACACAGATGATGTAAATACTCCATAACTAACTGTTAGGATGGCTTTCCACTTCAAATATTATTTTCTGCACTTATTTCTTTTAAAGGAAATAATGCACCTGAATTTCTTGCATCTGGAATCCATGCTACAGCAGAATTTTTTAAGCTTTCTATGAGCATGAGGAGTTTGAAAAAAAAAAAATCATTACAGAAAGGACTCTGTTGTTAGGAAACCTCTTCAAAACAATTACAAAGAAATTTCATAACACTCCTTTCTGGCACATACTTTCTCTTTGCTTGACTATTCTTCACAAACTACAAATTAGTTTAATTTTATTGGCCTCGTATCTGAAAAATCATTGCTAGCCTTTCAGAATGAATGAGCTAGTAAGAGAATTACAAGAACATAATACATGCCATAACGTAGCAAGGAATAAGTCAGGATGCCCTCATTAAATGCATGATTTTGGAAAGTGTTCCTGTTCAGGACCGTATCCAAAGCACATCCTTCAAATGGAAACAAGTGATAAAGTTCTAAAAGGTTATCACTTCAAAGAGATTTAGAACTATATGTACCTGTTTAGACAATAGGACTTTACCTGAATATGAATCACAGGTGTAGACAGAAGACACAGAATATTCAAAAGCCCAAGATGCTTAAGCATAAAATATTAATAAAATATAATGCTGTCTTTAACTCCTATGATAATTCACACTTTGAATGAACTTCAGCATCTTTGCACTTTGCAATCAGATATAAGACCACAAGTACCTGCACAAGTCTGCATGAAAAGAACAATGTTGACACTCTAAATGATCGTTGTTGTGCATTCCCCCCTTTAGTCCTTTCTTTTCCTGCTGATGAATGCCTGTCTGCCTTCTCTTAGAGGAAACTTGTCAGACAGCAAAAGCAAGATGTTCCAAAACACTTCATTTCACTTGGGCTGTGGCAAATAGTCAAAACAAAGATTACATCACTACATGCCAGTACAAATTTGCAACTAAAAACCATTACACTCAATGATTTTTTTTAATTAAAAAGAAAATGCAAATAATTGTTTTGTAAATCAAAACACTACATATTAGATGTGGAAGTTCTTGGAACAGAGAGAATAAACATTCCCTTCTCAAAAAAACCAAACCACAAAACAAAGCCCTTAGGAAATGCTTACACATAGGATTGCTAGATCTTAACTTTAAAGTTCACCATGACTGTGTTGAAACACATGATTCTAGGAGCTGTAAGATTAATTCAGATGAAAGCAGCAGCAGCTACATGGTGTTTATTAGAAAACAGAATTGCACACTGCCTACAATCTCACACTAGAAGCCATATAAAGTAAATCTGGTTTGAAATGTTAACTACCCAGACCAAATTTGCTAAAAGGTCTTTAGACCCATACTTCTTAAATCTGAAGTTTACAGATGATTGTTGCATGAGGCTGAGTAAAACTTGTTAAATTTCCTTTTCCATCTTTGGCAACGTTCAAAAGACAAGCTCAAAATGAAAAATGAGAAAACAAGGGGTTGCAAGAAGACTGATAAATTAAGATTCTTGCTCATGCGTGAAACAGTTGGCAACAACTAGCTCTTCTCATCCCCTTCTACTTCTAGCATATAAGAAACCAAAGTCTAGGGTACAAAAGGGCACTTGACTGCATACCACCAAAAATTCAGTGTTATTTACAATATTAGCTTTGAGCTAACACCAACAAGGCAAAGTACACTGTGCTCAAAAGAAACAAGGTGCTTAAGTTTCCCCAAACCAAACAAATCAGAAAGATCAAACTGAAAACTATACAGAGTTCAGCTGTCCCTTGTCATGATCTTCTTGGGTCGGCTGTGATTGTATTTTGCACCAAGGAATAACCCAGAAGATAAAATAAACTACATTTGCCGGCACGTTTTGTATCCATAGCGTAACAATTTTTGCTATAAATGAATTGTTATGTGATTTCAGTTACTTCTTCCCTCAACGAAATTAAAAAACCCAAACTTTGCCTTGCTAATAAGCAAAATGAATTGACAGCTTATGCATGGAGAAAGTTGCGCAATATTTAAGAACCAGTAGACATCATCCAACACAACATATATTGTTTTTAGCTATAGCTAAGTACCTGTTACAGACTATGCCCATATTATAGTATTCCTGTCCTTAATAATACCAGAACAATCCTTATAGTAGTGTTTTTGTTGAATAGCCAGTTCCCAGACTCCCTGATTACATGTGAATTCTGCTTTTATAGCCTCGATTACTGCAGTGAGAAGACTAAAGATCATGAATTCAAAACAGATTTGCTCATTTGTCCTATTGTTTTCTTATTCAGTACTTTCTCATGGTTTCTGAGGACATGATTTATGTTTTCTGATTAGCCGAGCCTGGCAAAACTGGCACCACTTGAGGATAACAGAATCCAAGGAGAATCACCCCTGAAGCTAAATCAAAGTGTCCATAAATCAGGCACAGAAGAAGGGTTCCAAGGTTATGTGCTCCCAACTCACCTGCTCGATTTATAGGCTTCATTAAACAAAGCAAAATTTACAGTGGACAAATTTAAAAAGAAAAATGACAGTTCACTGCCCAGTTGTATTTACACAGCATTTGATACACTTCTTTAAGCTAGAAAATGAAGTATTTTCAACAACTTCAAAAACCCCTAAACTACTACTGTGGACAAGTTTAATACCTGAATGAAAACCATTTACCTGAGTGAATAAAATCGCATCCAGCATTGTAATGCATTTCCCTTTCAGTTTGCAGCATACAGGAACTATTACCTACTGGCATTTGGAGGAAATGCAAAGCAGTTTTGAGGTATTGAATCTATCCATTTAACTAACAGGTAGGACAGCACACTCCCTTTACTGAGGTTTCGAATAATTCTGAGTCATAAAAACAAGGTGACTGCCTCCACAACTATGAGATCTAATAAGACAGCAGACTGTAATAAAGAAAACCAAAGAGTGTTTTGCCTTCAAACTTTGCCAAATTGTGTTTCTGCAGTTCGTTGCACTTGCAGCGTGCAGACTGACTCCATTTCACGGTAGGAGGCCACGGAAATGCAGATTGCTGGTCTAGTAATGCTTTGTGGTTTGGGTTTTTGCTGTTGCTTAGCAGTTATGAAAACAATCCACTTGACAAGGGCAGAATTCAAGACCAAGAAATGTGGCGAGCGGAGCAAAAGTTACATATACAGCCCTATCTTCTGAAGTATGAGCTAAGGGCTTAGAAAGAACATTGCCACCATCATGATATTAAAGTTAGAAATACTGTATTCTCTAGCAGGAAATCAGAACAAACATTGACACTCGTTTGTTTCCCTAAATTATCCTGCACTGTTGCACAAAAAAGATTTCTGTAGCCTGGTTATCAAGTTCTCTGCAACTGTAGTTTTCTTAAACACCATTTTTAATGACATGAAAAAAAATAAACCAAAAATCTCAGTCACCATAAACCAATGTAGATCATTCATTCTGCTGAACTTTTACTGTAGATCTAATCTATAACTTCTAAAAATAATACCAAAACATCACATGACTTGATCCAGGTTATTCCAACACCAATGTGAGAGACAGACTCTGGACTAGCATAGAGAAAAGATGCGATACATCAGGGTCCTGTGATGCATGCATTAAGTTTTCAGATCATGACGAACGTGAGCATTCAATGCCCAACATCACATAGCTAGGCTTTGCTGGGAGGCAAAACCTGGCTTGCAGCACAGTCCAGTATAATGATGCTTCTCCAGCTCCACCAACTCTGGCCATCAGGTGTAGCCTGGAGCCGGAGAGAAGCCATCCAGAAATACAGAATTTTAGGGAAGAGAGACCAACGGACTGAGACTTAGACGTAAAGCACGAGACTTGACAGACCTGTGGGATAAGCGGCTCACTGCCTTTGGGACCCACTTTTAGGTATGTTTTTGCCCATAAAAAGTTTTGCCTACAAATGCCACGTTATACTTTGTAATCCCATGCTGGTGTTTATATAAAATTTCCATTATGAACAGTGTTCCAAATATGGAGCTGACTGTATGCTTATTGTATGTATAAAGTCCATGCTGACTCCTGTGATAACTAGCTTGTAACCAGCTTAACTACAAGATTTAGAGACATTGGTGTGTTTCTGATGACTCTGATGTCCACATGGTGCTGCCACTAATCACATAGCAACCAGCTTCGTTTTAAACGTTTTCAGGTTCCAAAAAACATCTGTGCAATGTGATGCTCCCTGATGATAAAGTGTTAGCCACATGCTGCACTCCCTCACCTCTCCAGAGACACAAGTGATTTTACTTCTACTCTACATGTTTTTATGGCATAACAACAGCCTCTTTTTTCCCTATGGTCTAGGATGCCAAGCACATCGAGAGAGAGGTATTACTCAGGGTTTTCTGCAGGGGCAATTTCAGGAAAGGAGCAAGTAAGTTACAGCCTGCGGTTTAGATGAGTCTGTTCTCAACAACTCACTGAAAAGAGAGAGAAGGAGTGGAATCATATTAACAGTGTCACCTTGGTACAAGGGGCCCAGGAACACTTCTTACCTATACTGTTTAGACAAAGGTCCTTCAGTAAACTGTATCCACGTCCCAGCCTGAGAGCCTTGAATCTTTCAAATAAAACCCAGCCCAGGGTCTAAGCACAAAGTGGAATTTAAAACAGCCCCAACCAACAAGCCACATACTACAAGCCAAACAGGAGCAAGAAATCCAGGTAATGTTACGATTTATTTTGAAGCTACGTGCCTATCATTTGTTACTGCAAACCCTGCTGGGATTTACCGGGTGGGCCGCTCAGAGGTTTGAAGACATAGAAGATCATATCCAAGGAATTCAAAAGAGAACTACAAAGCCCCCAACAGGTTTATGCATTTGTTTTCATAACAATGACCCCTCAGCTTCTAGGTCAAATTGTGATTACATGCTATTGCACTCCTGCCTTAGCTGCTGTCACTCTGTATTTTTTAAGTTCATTTCATAAATGCTCTTGCATAATGTATGGGGTTTAATCAGAATTAGGTTTATATATTCTAATTTCTAGGGGCTTGGGGGTTTATACGCATAGCCTAACAACCAGATTCAGATTCGCTGGCTCTAGTCAAATACACTTCACATTCAGACAGCATATCCAAGATGATAGGTAAAAGGCGTATTGGAGACAACAGTGCAGAGTCACCCAAACAGCAGGAGAGGCAGCACAGATGAACTAGCAAACTCAGCCAAACACAGGCCAACGCCTGCTGAAGTGACTGAGCTGCTCCCAGCTCTGACTTACTGAAAGACACTAGCCTGGATGTAGTGCCAGACCAGATACAGCCCCAAGCTATTACAGCCCCCAGGACCCAGACCACAGTGCAGAAGAGCCTGAATTTTGCTGGTTGAACTTACTAGTCCCACTAAAGGCTGATGACATGTGGATCAATACAAAACACCTGGAGATCTTCTGCATTTTGCCCCCTATCCCCTCTGTTCTCATGCCTTGTAGTATGGAAACTCCATAGCTGGCAGAAAGCTCTTGGCTCAGACTGCAGGGGAAAGCTCCAAAGCTGCTTTTGGGCTAGAACTGGCCCCAGGGGTTGAAGAGGTGCATCAGCATGGCACTGCAATGAGTTAGCACACATGGGAGCCAGCACGCCTCTGTGGCATGGTTTATCTGAAACTGAAAGCTGAGTAATGCATTCTTCTGAGAGGGTTGTTTCATTGCACGATTTGTATTGCTTCTGTAATACTGAAGCTCACAAGAAAACAGATATTTTTCAGCAAAGTTCTCACTGCCTAGGCCTAAATCATATATCTGGAAGCCCCAGTGAAGATCGCCAGAGCAAATCTAACCTCTTGGTGCCGATTTGCTTCCCACACTCTCTATTTAGACAGCTCTTGTGCATACGCCTACTCCCTGGTTGCTGCTTCTACTTCTGGATTGAAAACAAATATGAACATACACATCCTCCTATTCCAGGAGATTTAAGTTTACACAAGAAATATTTGTCAGGAACATATTCTCTTTGAAATATATTTTCAAGATATTCCACACGTAAATTATTTCCTTTTTTTCAGATTTGTTTCCTCAGAGAACTACACTAGGTCCCAATTATCCTCTTGAGAAAATTTATCCAGCAGAGACATTCCTACCAAAAATCTTTCCAGTAAAACTGCCTCATCAAACGTAGATGCTTAAACTAAGCTATAACAAATGTATTAAATCCTGAGAGAGAAAAACCGTGTTCACATCTAGCAACAGCTTCCTGAAAAAATGATAAAAGAAATTTCCTAAAAATAAAATTATTTTGTTGAAATGAGGTTTGGTGGGGGATGAATTGGAAAAGCAAGATTTTATTTCATTTGACATTAGGCTGTTCATTGCTAAATACAGATATAATTTACCACATATAAGATCAATGGCAACTTTTGTAATTACAGTCATGGTTTGGAGGGAAGTGTTGCTATAGCAATACCAACCATAGGAAGGAAATCCACATCTACTCAGAGCATTATTTCTACATACCATTATTTTTTATGGCATAGCAGTCTAGCAGAAAAGGGTGCAGTGAATCAATAGCAATGCCTATTTTAATCACATAGGCGTAGTTTGGAAAAGTGTTTCACAGAAACACACTGAACAAGGAAATGAAAGACCATGACCGCACATTAAGTAATGTTTTGTTTGTTTTAGTTACTTGAGTGTTGCTCCTTGAATCAGCTTACATCAGCTGAAGTCAAGAGTTTAAATCCAGGCTTTCCCTCCTCCACCACATGAATCCTCGTGGATTCAGAACATAAAATGTTTTGGGTTTGCTTTTTTTTTCCTGCTGTTCTCTACGTAATCACGAGCATCCTAAATGAGATCTGATATCCCTAAACTGGTTTGACTCCCAGCAATCTGAGGTCTGCAGGGTTTCTTGGCTCAGGCATTAAGGGAAAGAAATAAAACTGGTTTGGGACTGGAATCAGCCCTGAAGTGATATAGCCACCTTTGCATGGCCGTACTCCTGATGCAGCTGGCATTGGTGTTAATCTGGGAGTCACATAAACCACAAAGGATGACCGACATATGACTGCAATACCTTTTCCTGGCCAGCCCCAAGGGAGGGCTAGTGGCCAGGGCACACTGTGACATTCCCACCCACAGGCTTCCAAGAATGGGACTTTGACTGTGGGTTTGGGGAACCAGGGCTTTGGGTGTTGCTTTCTGTCTTGTGCAAAGGTTGACCCCGTTCTGTCTGTCTCCACTCCTACCTTGGATTATTGATAAAAACATGCTCCCAATTATCCTGGGCTTTTAGTTGACTATTTTTTCCCGCTTTCCATGAGTTGGGTCCTTCAATTAAATCTTGCAGTGCTCACAATTGCAGTCGGATTTAAAAGAAGGAATCAACTGAATTGAAAACAATCAATCAATCATCAACACTGATCTGTGAAAACAGATCTATCATGATCCTGACAGTTGATTTTTCTCATGTCTCTTTCTTTCTTTCTTATTTTTGACAAATTAGTTTGAACAACAGATTTTTATACATTTCTACAGCTCCTAGCACACCTAGGAGAGAAGGAACAGCTAAAATAGATGTAATTTTTAACAAAGAATCTAAATTCAACTGAAATAAAAATTACTCGGATTCCTATGGTCATGTAAACATTGTGGTTTTCCCAAAGGCATGTCAAAAGAGCAGAAAATTTGAAAATGGCTAAGCAATATAAAACCACATAATATCATATACCATTAAGGATGCCTTGTACATGGATACAGTTCAAGCTGATGGTAGGGGGGAAATCTTTGAGGAAGAGGGGCTTCCATTGTCCACCATTCCACCTCCAGCATTGTGGATATACAAACGTCACAACCTTACGAAAGTCTTCCTCTGCATTGCACAGCCCTGCTGTCCTGGGCAGAATCTTTGAAGTTAGAATCACAGAACAACTGGTTGGAAGGGACCTCTGCAGATCACCAGTTCAACTCTCTGCTTGAAGAGGGACTGTCTCCAATGCTAAATCAGGTCATCCACAGCTTGGTCCATCTGATTCTTGAAAACCTCCAAGGAAAGATTCCATCACCTCTCTGGGTGACATGTTAAAAGTCCTGCGCTACTCCCTGGTGAAAAATTTTTTTCCTAATCGCCAGTCTGAACTTCTCAAGCTGCAACTTGTGACGGTTGCCCCTTTTTTTTTTTTTTTTTTTTTTTTACGATCTGCCACTAATAAGAGTTCAGCTCCATAGTCATTGTAACTCCTCTTCAAGCAGTTACAGGCTTCTATGAGATTGCCCCTTAGCATCTTTTTTTGGCCAGACTAAACCAGCCCAACTCCCTCAACCTCTTCTCATAGCTTATGGGTCCCATGGCTCCAACCACCTTAGTAGTCCTCTGTTGCATACTCTCTCCACTTTTTAAATGTCTTGCTTTCCATTTGAGGAACCTCAAAACTGACTGGAGAACCACAGTACTCAACAGTGCTGAGGAGGATAATAACTTCCCCTGATCTGCTGGCCATAATTTTTAATGCAGACCACTATGCCGTTTGCCGTATTTGCAATGAAAATGCATCACTGGCTTATTTTCAACTTGGTAGCCACCATAATATCCCATTGCTTTCCCACAGATGTTCTGTCCAGCCAGTTGTTTCCCAGCCTGTACTGCTGCACAGAGTTAATATGCACAGGCACAGAACTTCATGAGGTTTCTGTTGACCCAGAGCTCAGGTTTCTCAACGTCCAGCTGAATTGAATTTATACCATTTGGTGCATTAAACTCTCTCTCCTGCCAATTTAATGTGATCTACAGCTCTTCTCAGGGTGCATTCTGTCTCACCATCTAGGTAATTAATAGAGATGTAATACTACTGGTCCAATCCCTCACAGGCCACTTGTTATTTGACTTTAATGAGACACTGAGCTATTGAAGACTACGCTTTGAACGCAGATATCCAGGCAATTTTCAATCAATCTAACAATCTGTATCTCCAGCCCATACTTCTACAGCTTCCTCAGTGAGGGATGATAACAAAAACCTCACTGAAGTCAAAGTCAGGAAATGCTATATCCGCTGATGTCCCCTCATCTACATAGTTAGCAATTTAATTGCAAAAGGCACTCAGGTTGGTCAAGTACAAGATGCCCTTCATACATCTGGGTCAACTGTTCTTGATTACCTTCTCATCTTTCTCACATTTGGAAACAAATTCCCTGAGGACATGATTCATAATATTCCCAGGGGTTGTGGTACGGCTGAGTGGCCTAGAGTTCCTTGGACTCTCCTTCTTACTCTTCTTAAAGATGAGTCTAATGATAGCCTTTTCCTCGTCTTCAGGGATCTCTCTGCCATCTTTTTTCATAGATAACAGAATTGCAATTGCATCGCCCATGTCCTTCAGTATCCTAGCATAAATCCCATCCAACCTGATGGATTCGAATATAACCAGCTTTTCTAAATAGTTCTGAAGAGTAAAATATTGTTTCCTGTGTAGCACTGCTTAATTATGTTCTCCTAGGCAATCTTTGCTTTTGTACAAAATCATATTTGGAATAGGAATTTATCATGCCTCTTGCTCAGTTGGCCACACTGCAAGACAGATCATCTCTTGCCTGCACACTCAATTCCACACTGCTTGGCCTCTGAGAACACAGTATTTATCCTCACCTCGCCCTTATAAATTAGGAAAGTGCTCTACCCCCTAATTTCAATGAGCGGCCATCTAGCAAAAAGTACTTCTCTCAGGTAGCCAGTGATATTGGAAAGAAGAGAACTCAACTCTTCAGAGCACTAGGCCTCTAAATACTGATTAAGGGAGAAGAGGAGAAAGCTGAGAAACACCCACAGCACAAGGAGAAAACTTTTGACCATACCCTTAACAGTATCTCCAAAATAACTGAAGGAATGAAGAAAATAACTCACTGTTCTGACACATGACCTTATACTTGCTTAACAGGACTAAAATTACTAAGTTTCATTTGGATTCTGCTAGGATGTGGTTCCTTCAGGGGAAGGAGGGAGACCCAGTAAGACCCTGTAAGAGTCCCCTTCACGGACGTTAGAAATCTCACTGCTGTCTTGACAATCCTGCAAGGTAACCTTCCTGAATGCTCAGTACAAGACTGCTACATACCCTTTCCTCTGAATTTACCAGGGACCTACAATCTGCTGCAGACTTGTCATTACTTGCTTCTGAGTTGCGAAACAAGAGGACCCAAATGTTCTCTAGTGCACTGCTTCCAGAGGTCTTCAGACAAATCCCACTGTGCTGTTGCCAACTCTCAATGCTAAGTTAGAACAAAAGAAGGCAAGCCATGTCCACCGTATGCAGTTTTTAAACAATACGCCCTACATGATGTGTTAATACAATGCATTTGTACCGTGTTAAACTCCCATTCATTGTTCACAGTGAAGCGGGGAACACAAGTGCAAAGCACTATCTTCCTCCTCTTCATTCAGCATATGGCACACCGGCAGACCTCTCTTATCTGTGACGTGAAATCCACCACATTTACCTAATTTCCACATACCCTTGCACCACGGATTATCACTCGTGTCCTTTGATATGGTCCCTTTGCTTTCCAGTACTAATGCCACAATATTACAAGGAGAATGCACATCTCCAATGAGCGTATGAGTAAACACAAAGTACAGATGCAAGAGGCTTATGATACCAATAAAATCAACATGTTCTGGCAGAAAACATTCTCAAGATGACAGAGACTACTTCACCTGTTGCCCAGAATATTTTGTTCTCATATCATGCAGACATCAGAACATATGTTCCCTTGCTAACACTACACCAGATATTTATTTGCAATATATTAAAAGGCTGATTTGAACAATGAAGAAACGCTCAACACAAAAAAGTGGCTTCTACAGTTGTAGGTTTACAACTTATGAACAGGAGGGCAAAGAAAACAGAAAGCTGATATATTTTATCTTAATTTTTCAGCCAGATTCTTTCAGAATTTGCTTTTTACAGAAAAGGTAAATTTTCAAACTGGACAGAGTAATGAGCTTGATTGGAGAGGGCGGTGACATTTCACGGAGTGAAAGGACAGAAGAAGAAAGTATGGAAAACATAGCATTTTAAAAAGATAAGGCAATGAAATATGACCTTTTCATCACAGAATTATAGTTATCCTTAATGTATTTTCCTGGCCTTAATATTCCTGAACCTTCAAAACAAGTGTCCCATAGACCTAATACCTCTGTTGATGCAAGTGGAAAGATCTGGTTTGGTAAGATTTTGGCACAACACCGTACAGAATAAAGAACAACTACCTATGAGACACCCTAGTGAAAAAATCTATACTTCATTTAAAGGAAGCTGGTGCTGGAAATTATAAGCACTTTAGATTAAAAGTATACCAGACAGAATATTTTGGGCACTATAGTTTGCATGGAGAGGACACAAGGTTGCACATAGCAGATAAGAATTTCAAAGACGGAAAGACAGACAAAAAGAGAAAAAAAAAGGAGTGGAAGAGGGTGCCCATTTTAGTTTATAAATGAGTCAGCAGTACGGGGTGATATTTATACAAAGCTCTGAAAAAATACCTATAAGGACCTATAAGGACTTACATGCATCACATGAAAAAGAATCCTATCGTCTTGATTACTTCCGGCTATCAGACATAATAAATTTAGCCTACTCTTGTTACCCACAAGACAAGATACAGGTTTCCTGCTATATATCTAGGAATGCTATGAGATCTACTTCTATAATTCCACTTTTTATTTGTATAGCACTTTAAGGGCTCACAGTCACAATCACATTAGATGTAGGTGTATGTGGAAAATAAGAGAACTACTCTCTTTGAAGGCATCCTGTCATTTAATAAAAGAAAGCTTTACTTTTACAGTATGGTGACTGTTCTAACATTTTGAACACAAGAGCCTTAGATCAGAGACGCGTTCCTGTGAAGGACTACGGATCACCTTACTTCATCTCCGAGAACAAGAGTTATGTAGGTTGCCATGGAAATTAAATGTTAGTGACAAGTAGAGTAGTTGTTTTTTGATAAATGCAGATTGTGTTGCTTCAGAAGGCAAGAATTTCCCCATCTTCAAGGATGCAATCTACGGTCAGCAATGGAAACTCTGGTATTGCATATTATTTTTTCATTTTTCAACATGACTACCCAATTTTTAAGGTGAACTACTGATAGTTAGATGTGCCAGCCTATAACCTGTAGGACTGAAAGTTTAAAATCATATTTGACTTCAAGAGCAAAGAAGAGGCAGTCACAAAGCAACCTGTCCTCCTACATGTGTCACCATCCTGGTCTGAGGGAAATCTAGCCTTTCAGAAAAGTGTTCAGTATTAATGCAACTTCAGCCTGTTTATGATTCACCAGCAGAAAGGTGGCTATTGAAATACAACCATTTATTACTTGAAAACCAAAGCTGCAGTAAATGTAACATTAACAGGCAAAGGTTTTCCGAGAGGAACCTGAGAAGTAAGACCCCCTCCAAGTGGTATAGTATGAGGAGCTAATGCATCTGCATGCTGTGATTGATCTGCTGTCAGATCAGAGTTCAGTTTTGCATATGTGGTGGGTTCAACAGTATCACTCTGTTGGTGAGTCCAGAGACCTCATCTTTACATATGGGATGTTATCACATCATCTTGGAAGCATATAGTTTCACCTGATCCCTGACTTGCTTGCTGGAAATTCTTTGTGGGCGAGTTCATCAGCAGTAAGCAATGCCTAATCAGTTCTTGAAAAACGTTGAGCTAGCCAAAGCAATAGGCTTTCCATCGGTAGAGAATTCAGCGTTACCCTCTGCAGATAAACAACTCCTTCCATCACAGTTGTATATGGTCCAATACAAATATTGAGCAGAAAAAAAATGCCGGACCAAAAATACTTGATGCCCCATGCATGGAGCATTCTAGTACCAGGAACAGAACATCTCTTCTCCGCATATCAACTGACTTGGACCCTGTAGCAAAGACCAGCATGCAGGATTTCAGCCAGGTGCCTGCAAAGCACTCATTTTAGCATAAATACAAGACAGTTTCAGAACATGGTGGAGATGGGTTAAATTCTTTTCTGAGCCACAGGGATTAATACATAGCTAGCAGTTTGCCTGACGCTACACAGCGATGAAGGGTCAGTGATAGGCCAAAATGAAGGTGACGTGATACATCTCAGGCATGAAGTCAGTCTTTAAGGACACAGTTAGACTCCTTATCTCCTCTGTCAGCTTAGTGATGGCAGAACTAGCCAAAGGAAGAAAACAAAATGCCTGGGAGAAGATACAGTGATTAGGAAATAGGGGAGATGAAAAAAAATATTAACTGAGAAATGCACCAAGATCCAATATTTCCCATCAAATCAATATATTGTTTAGGATGCCCTGAAACCTTGAATTCAATTATAGTAGAAATCCACAGGCTGCTTTGAGGATACACGGGACAAGGCAGCAGTCACTGAACATAAACGTAAGAATGAAGAAAAAATTAAAACTACAGCTAGACAGTGTTATGGCAAAAGTTACTGGTTACCTGCAGAACCCTGAAGGTTTTCCACTGAGTTGACAGGTTTGCCTACTGCATCTAGGTGCAAGATTTGATGGTTGTTTGGATACATACAACAGAGCATGGCATAAACACCCTGGTACCTCTGGGCTCCTTGCCCTCTCCTCTCTGCAACAGCGTCATCAAGTTTATTTCAGATGCAAACAAAGGCACAAAAAAAAAAGTGCAGAGGGGATCACTGACATTTTGTTCCATACTAGGAGTGTATTAGCTTAGTCACTTTGCTCTGGAGTATCTAATAAAGATAGCAGCAATGGGGGCTTGCAGGAAGTCACTGGTAAAAGACAGTGTCATTCAATGCCTGTAACATCTTGATCTGGGATTTAATTTCTTCCCACAGATGGCAAACTGAAGGGCTCCATAGGGAAGTACAAGCAGAACCACATCAAAGCAATAATGTACATTACTGGAGAAAGGATCATAGGGCACGTAGCAAGCTAGGCTGAGAAGTTCCAGCTGCAGTCACAGGAATAAAGTGGAATTTACTGTATGCAATGTTAGACTACATGGCTATCAGAGCTCCAGGTTTGCATAAACAGATCTTTTGTCAGAAAAGCAAGTAAATTGTTTCTTTGCAGTCTGCAGGAAGTTTTGAAAGAAGTAGAGCAGTGAGGTTGCAGTTATAGGAAGCGAGGGTTAACTAAGGGTATCATTCTGTCTGTCACATTCAATTTAGAAATATGAATACATGAGAGTTTGGGCGTCTTATTAATAGCCTGGGGATCAACAGTCTCAGTCGCTTCATAAATTTTTTTGTCCAACAAAGGAGTTGGGTGCTTTACAGCAATGACATTCAATTCAATAGCCAAAGGAAATCTAGAAGCAGTCCTGGACTGTGACGTTCCCCTTGACTTAAAGCTAGAAGCAATGAACAAGCTGATGTCAGTGCATGCAATAGAAGTTTTGCTAAGGGCTCTTTCTGTAACAAAATTTCACCCTCAAAATTGTCCTTAAAATTAGGTTTAAACAGAATCATGCCATCCATTTCAGATCAGCTGATAACAAAAATAAGTCCCATTGACAGTACTGTGAGCATGTACATTATCAGAAACTGTTTTATCAGAAAGGCAGGCAAGTCCTTTTCTCTCTCTCTCTCCCCTCCTCTCCCTCACAACAGAGCACTTCTATAGTCCCTACTTAAGCTGTGGGCATGTAATGGGGGAATTTCAGAAGAAACTTATTTATTTTTATACTTAAAAGAGAGAGATTTTTAATACTAATGCCCAATAAGACTGCATGTTTGTGAATAAGCAATGACAGGTGGTAAAAACAGATGGTTTTGAAAAGATTTGTGGCAGTCCCTGGCTCTGGCATCCTAGCGGCTCCGCAGGATACTGGCAGAGAAAGCGGTTCCCCTCCTCTTCTTCCCTCGCCTCACTCGAGAAAGCCAGCAGCAGCAGACCTCGCTGGCTGCCACAAAGCCCGGATAGGACCGGCAAAGCTCACTCACTCACATTCTTCATCCCATCTCCAAACTGCTTCTGCCTCGCTGCAGAAGCCCAGCCCATCACAAGCCATTGATAAAGGCTAACCAGCCAGGTGACCATCTGACAGGAGCCACAAAACCACCTCTGTGTTTGCTGGTCCTGACCAGGAACAGAATGGGCAGAGCTCCTGGTTTCGGCAGTCTAGCACTGCGGTTATTCACCACAGATCATGACCACTTTGCTTCTGGGAGTTGCTTCTGAACGTGTTACTTCTGACCATACCACAGGAGGATATCTAAGAGGGAGCATCACTGAACGCTCCAGTGCTGAAGACAGGCACAAATACCTGCCTTCCAGTACAGACCTCTGCTGAAAGCACTAGCTCTTGTTTCTGAAGGCCTTGGTGATGAAGGAGGCATCTCAGATGCTTCAGTCCTGCACAACCAAACTTCCACTAGTGGTGAATAACCTTGTGTCATTAGTCATAGAGTGATACCGCAATGGGGAGCAAAGCTCAGAGAAGCACAATGATTCATCTAAAAACTCAAAAATAGAGAGAGAGGGCAAAAAAATTATTTTACATGTCAATGAGAGCAGTAACAGAAAAGTGTATTTCCAAATGACTGTCGTGTGTTTGGCCAAAACAGTGCTGACTGCTGCGGCTACAACCTTCTCCAAGTTATTGTTACTTGTGCTTAAGGAGCAAAGACTAATGAGAAAACAGTGCTAGCTTCAGGCTGTCATTTTCTGCACACTCCATCAGCTGTAGCACACCACTAGTTAAATTCAGTTGTAACTCTCTTTTGAGATATCATAGTACACCTATAAAGATGACTGAGGCAATTTCATATACCACCAATGAATCATTACATGGTACCACCTCTGGCTACTATCAAACCCATCTGTATAGCCCATTGTTAACTGCACGGTACACCCATCTCAAAGAACCTTTTAGAAGGCTGCTGTGCTCTGTTCATACCTACACATTTTGTGAATAAATTAAGAATCTCTCTTTCAGGATTTACTAAGGTGTATTGTAGCAATTACACTCCTGAAAAGGGCCGGTAACTTTTCTACATAGCACCTCTGCTTTTCAGATTTTCCTCAGAACCAGGTATGATTGACTCAACGTCAACATAACACTTATTCTTACTTTCCATTCCTTTACACAGTGCAAGTGTATAACTTTGTACGAATCTTTCCCTTATTGTTCATCTATAGCATTGTTTACAAAATTGCAATCAATTTACATTTTTGTAATTTCACGCACAGTATCAAGGTAGTTTCTGAAGGAATGTTCTAGAGACAGTTGTGACACTACAATGTATTTATATTCAGTATCCCCTGAATAAGAAAAGGCCCTCCTGAACCATCTACGGCAAAATAAATCCACATTCTTTACAGGAAATCAGGGAACCTTTCTTTCCGTCAATCAACAGAGTTTATGGCTGCTTTCAGGAAGATAAAACAAAAAATGGAGCTGTCAATCCAGCTGGCCCCAATTTTATACAGCATTGCAGAAACTGTTGTGAAAACTGAGTTTGCTATGAAGGTGGACACAAGCCATTCAAACCTGGAATCAAAAACTTACATTTATTTCCAGAGAACACCCCATGGTAAAATTGCCTCTCACCTTTGGGCACTTGGGCACAATAAAACGCGGATCTGGGCTTGGATAAGGCAAGGCTGAAAGACAGCTTTAGAAATTGTAAGCATCCAGGTTTGTGACCAGTCCTGCCATTCTTGCATGCGTGAACCGGTCATTAAGTTTTGTATTTGTTCTGTTAACCCCACAGGACAACTTACTGCTTCTCAAAGCAGATATAGGTGACGTACACTGGCATAACAGGCTAAAAATGAAATGAAGTATGAGGAAAACCTAAAATATGCATCTCTTACGGGCATAGCTGCTCCACAATTACTTTCAGCAAGGAGAAAACATTGGAGTGGCACAAGGTATCTTTTTCTGTGAGCATGGGTGGAAGAACAGAGCCCTAAGCAATTTCCAGTCACCTGAAACTGCCTAAGCATAGGTACACACACAGAGAAACACACGTACAAGCAACTCTTGCAAAAGACGGCTAATATAAGCTTAGAACCGAACACAATTATAGTCAAATTACAGGTATTTTTGCCAAACCTTCAATATGCCTCATGCTTTAACAAAAACGAATGTAGCCAGAGATTTGAGGGAGAGGGGATTTCCAGTTTCCATTATATGCCTACACACAAGATCCTACTATTGACTATTTCACTGTGTAAAGACCTAATTACCTGTAATTTTAACACTGTATATCACCCATGCAACTACATTTTCTAAAGGAATCCTGAAAGCACTATTTAGATGAGAATTTTAAAAAAAAAAAAAAAAAAAAAAAAAAAAAGAACCCACAAAACAAAAAACCCCAAAAAACCACCCAGACAAAATGTCTACCTCAGATGGTGTTAAAAAACCATGAGTTCTAGGCTTACTAGACAAAAATTGAATGGAAAAAATATAATAAAAGACAAAGCATCCGCTATAGTATACTCTTTGCTGTGATAACAAATGAAAATGAACTTTTGCCAGACATGGCTGCGTATAAAGAGGGCTGAGATGCTACAAGTGTATGGTGACCCATGGTGGCACTACACAGCCGACCACAGGGACTGATTCGCAGAAGTCCAGGAGAGCTCACAAGAGAGAGCAAACTAAGGAAATGTTCCCCCATGACTGCTCGCTAGCACTCTGACCACCCTGTGCTGAGAAATTATTGTTGTCGATATCATAGAATTGTTTAGGTCAGAAAAAGACCTTTAAGATCATCAAGTCCAACTGCCAAGTCCACCACTAAACCATGTCCCTAAGCGCCACATCTACACGTCTTTTAAATACCTCCAGGGATGGTGACTCAACCACTGGAGACCCTGGGCAGCCTCTTCCAGTGCTTGACAACCCTTTCACTGAAGAAATTTTTCCTAATATCCAATCTAAACCTCCCCTGGTGCAACTTGAGGCCATTTCCTCTTGTCCTATCGCTAGTTACTTGGGAGAAGAGACCAACACCCACCTCGCTACAACCTCCTTTCAGGTAGTTGTAGAGAGCTATAAGGTCTCCCCTCAGCCTCCTCTTCTCCAAGCTAAACAGCCCCAGTTCTCTCAGCCGCTCCTCATAAGACTTGTTTTCTAGACCCTTCACCAGCTTCGTTGCCCTTCTCTGGACACGCTCCAGCACCTCAGTGTCCTTCTTGTACAGAGGGGTCCAAAACTGAACACAGTACTCGAGGTGCGGCCTCACCAGTGCCGAGTGCAGGGGGACGATCGCTTCCCTACTCCTGCTGGCTACACTATTCCTGATGCAAGCCAGGATGCCATTGGCCTTCTTGGCCACCTGGGCACACTGCCGGCTCATGTTCAGCTGGCTGTCACGCCACAAACCTGGGCTTTATCAGCACAGGCCATGTGCAAACACAGAGCAAAAAAGAGAGACTGTAGCTGAAGTAGCCTGCAATTTAAAGACAGGACAGGCAGACTTAGAAGCAACAGGAGTGGTGGTGAGGGTATAAATCAGGTCAGTGGCAGAATTGATCCCAAAACCTGAATTCAGAGCTCTACATCCTGAGCAGAGGGAGGTAATTTTTTAGCGTGCCAGAGTAAGGCCCCACCTCCTTCAAGAATACAAGTATTTGAAACAACTTTTTCTCCTTCAAGGTTCCTCTTTCACTTGGTTCATCAGGCCCTTGAAGAGTATGTCTACACAGGTGACTGAAGACAGACAGGTACCTCTCCTCACTCTCCAAGTTGGTCAGATATAAGCCAAACCCAATCTGGAAGCCATGCAGAAGTGTTAACATTGCACTGAGCAGGCTTGTTAGGCTGCGGGTCCATCATCTTTTTAATCTGGCCCAAATGGGACTCCTACCGAGCACGATGAGGACGAGCCTGCTCTTCCCCCAAGTGTACGTCTCTGCTGACTCCTCGGTGCATTTTAGTCATGCATTGAGTCAGACCCTGGAACTCATCCAACTGAAAACCAGGCCAACAGCAACAACAAGAGCAGATTTGCATTTGGCCACAAGTGATGGTACCAGCACAAGCACATCAGGAATGCGTAGCCAGAGGTGAGGCAGGCAGGCTGACCCTTTGGCAGGAGCCCACATTTATGGCAAGTTAAAATGACCGCTGAACTACTGCCTTTGCCTTGCAGTGAGGCAAATTTTGGTTAGCTCCAGCACAGCTTCACCTTAATACAGGTGAACACCTCCCAGACAAGGACTGCCTCTGTGTAATAGCTTGTTGTGCCAGGGAAGTGAACGTGCTTCAGATGATACTTTTTTCTAGGTACATCTGGAGATGCCTAACTCTTTCCGTGATGCACCGCTAATAACTTAGATAATGTTAACCTCATTGGACAGCATTGCAATAGTCAAACTTCCATTTCTTAAGCCTCCTTTGTGGACCCAGGGCCCTTATGGAATAAGAATGCTATAATTTTTAATAGTAATAATGGGATAATAATGCAGCTACAGAGCAATGTTAACATTATCCCCTGCAGCAATTATCCCCAACATTTTCCTACAAACACAGCAAACCCAAAAAATATAATAACATAAGCAATAGTCCCCAGATGAGTGAAGCACTCATCAGCAGAGTTTCCTCAATGCCACTGAGTTACTTTCCACTGCCCTTCAGCTTCTATGAACTACTCAGAAAAAAAGTCTCTCCTCTCTTTCCCATTTCAAAACATGTATTTTTCTTCTCCTTCCCTATGCCCTCATTTACATGACCTGTCCCTTGAATAGAACAAAATTACTTGGCATTGCAGAAAAAAACCTGGCAAATTGATCAGAACTGGGAGCTTCCTACATGGAATGTAAGGGAAAAAAATTGAAACATTTTTTTTACAATGCAACAGTCTAATGTTGCAGACTGCCCCCTTGAAGCAAGGATCTACAGGACCACAGGACTTGAAATCAGCAGTATCCAAGAAGACACTGGCCACTCTTTCGTGTTCCTCTACCGTACCATAGAGACCCAATGGCAGTCTCTGTGCCTTTGGTCATATTACCCATACTCCCTGCCACAATCCTTCTGCCCTGTCATAACCCATGTTCTCCATGCCAGCATCCCCACACCTCCCCAACCTCCCCCCCCCCCCCCCCCCCCACCCCGC
>WAAD01039716.1:434477-448666 GCA_013389945.1 Fregata magnificens
CGGTGCGCAGGGGGCGAGCTGCGGCGGCTCCTCAGCGCCTCCCCGAGCCCCTTCCCTGCCCTCGTCCTCCCCCCGCCTCCGCCTGCCACGGAGAGCGGCAGCGCCAGGCGTGAGCGGGCAGCGGGGGTTTGCGGGAAGGAGGGCTGGGCTGCAGCCCCTGCGCGCATCCAGGAGGTGAAAGGAGAGGGCCGGGGAAGGGGGGGAATCCATGACGAAGGGGCAGGGCGGGGGGTCCCTCGGGTGTCCTCCAAGGTTATCACACCTCCTTCTCTCTTCAGCTTAAAGCAGAATTTACCTCTGTGTTTAAAATGGTGAGGAAGAATGTTGCATGCAGAACAGAGTTATAAAATCGACATATGAAGTTAATTACACAATTTGTCTTGTAAGCATTGGGGAAAAACTGAGACATGCAGCATACCTACTCAGCCACGAATACCTACCTTAATTTTCTCACTTCAGCTATAGAAGATACACCCTTAGAAAGATCTTTTCAACCCAACATGAGAATCAGCAAGATGTGGTGCTTTTATATCCTCTTATTGCACTTACAGTATGTACAAACATTAATTAATTTTACAAGGTGGTGTTTATCTGATTACTGTCTTCAATTTATTAGTGCTGAAAAAAAGCCAGCCCCAGAGAGGTTGGGTGGGATGCCCACTGATGACTGAATCAGTATCAGAGCTGTCAGCAGAACTCCACGCACAAAGGGATTAGGTACTACAACCACAGTTGCAGTTCTCCAGCCTCTAGCTCCTTTCTTGAGAAGCTTAAAGGCTACAGGTGCCCGCCGTTTCCACATGAGAGCTCCCTGTGCATGTCTGTTTGCACACCTGGGCACTAGTAGTTAAAGCCTAAGACTAGGTGGGGTCTCCAGAGCCTTCACATTTTCACCTCAGTCCAGCTAGTGTCCTTACACTACATGTCCCACTACTCTTAATGTGACACCTGGGCATAGGGCTCTAAGACCAATGTGGACCATCAAAGTCCAAATTGCCCAGGACACAAGATCTACATCAACCGCTCTCCACACCACACCTACAGACTTAGAGTAGGGTTATATGTGTGAGGTCAGACAGAGCCATTCAGGGAATTCATCCCTTGCAAAGGGGTGGGATGTAGAGTACATTGGCTTCATCATTCGTATAGATGGAAGAAAGGCTGCTGCCTTCACAAATAAGTAGATGCCATCTCAATGGATTGGAGCACTCAACAGGAGAGTGGAAGCTGTGGCTTCAATTTCATTTTTTCCTTTACAAGGAAAAACAACCTACAACTTGTTTTACGGTTGGACTCTGATCTTACGGGTCTTTTCCAACCTAAATGATTCTATGATTCTAGCAAAGGATTTTTGGATTCATTCATTGGAAACGTAGCGAGAGGGAACTTGCAAGGAAAGAAACCACAGGAAGTGGTTCCTACCCAAGGAAGACCCAGCTATTTGCAGAGAGTGACTGATAGTTGCTGGGATAATTCTGAGTAAACAGGGTTTTGGTTGCCTACATCTCAGGCATATTCTTTAAGATAAACATGTGCCTTGACAGACTGGTCAGGCCTCTGTCTAAACTGAAAAAGCCATACCTGAGCTGCCAGCTGAATGCGACTACTTGGCACCAAAATGGGGAACAAGTAGACAAAGCTGTGAATTAATAGAATAGGCAATCAGGAGTGGCTTTGTTCAAAGACCATGATCTTGCAGCCTGAAAAGTAACTGGAAGGAAAGTTTCTGGGAAGCACAGAATGAGAGAGAACTATTGCTAGCATTATCTCTCAGGAAAATTGAATAAAGAGCTTGACGAGCGTCAGTTCTTGCAGAAACTCTTTCAAGAGAGATTGCCTGGGAGACAAAGTACATTCAAATCTACGAACCTATAGAAATTCCTTTGTGAAGTTTCGAAAAAGCAGGCAGGCTGGACGAGCAGTGCCCAACTAAGAGCCAATTAGGACATTAAACAGGTAGCGTGTCAGGGACAGTTCATGACAGCTTCCCAGAAATCTCTAGAAAAAAGCTGAGGGGATGATTTGGTTAAGGAGATGAACAAACAAGAAAGAATCATTAAAACAGTGCCAACCTGAGAAGGCTACCCTTTGAACCGATGAACTGAAGGTACTAATGCATCTCTCAAACGTGTCGAGTGCGGGGGGAAATCTAGAGGCCTGGCTGAAAAAAAAATGCCTTTTACCTAGTTAAAGTAGTACATCACACATGCTTAAAAGGAGTAAAAAACGTAAACTCTCCAGGATACTCTGCCCTCAGGGAAAAATGAGAGAGATTAGCCTTCATTGTTCTTTCTTGAGTAACCCTCTTAATCCCATCATTAATTGCAGTGACTGAGCTGGAGAAGCCCAGCCCTTGCAAGCTTGGGACTTTAGTGCGTACCACAAGGATGAGGCACGAGTTTGAAACCGACTTGGCTAGAGGTTGCATACACCTGAACTTCTATCTAAAGCAGTATAAGGAAGACGTAAAAGTAGGAAAGTTAAATTGTACATCAAACTACCATTAAACGATTTGATGCAAAACTGCTTAAGGGAAGTTGCCTGACAAGGGTCTGTGAAGTGGGTATTGGAAGACTCAGAACAGCACTTCCCTCACTTCCTTTGACAGTGTGCCCTAATTCTATGTCTAATGGATTACCGAGGGGCAGAAGATCAGGATGAAAAAGTTGAATGTTTGAAAACATGTAGGTGAGTATCTCTGGGACAGATCAGCCTCAGTACAAACCCCCTCATCTTTTATGGATGATGAACTAAGGAATTTTACAATTGCTTCACAGAAATTAGGGAAGGTTGAGCAGCTTAATTCCTTTGAGGTCAGTCAGTAGTCTTTCTGTTGCAATTGCAGATCTGTACCAGATGCAATGACGCCTTACTGTAACCTGTTGACATAGTCTTACCCAGTGTCTCATTTCAACACAGGCCAAAGAGCAAACATCACCTGGTGAGGACTTGTGGTTATTTCCCCCTTCATATGCCAAATTCAGGAGTATTGTTTAGGTATGAAAAGTTTTGTTTCAATAGCCTATGGATTCAAAATTAAGTGTACCTTTTTTTGCAGGTTTAACAGTACATACTGTCTCCTTGGAAAAAAGCCAAAACCCGAGAAACTAATTTTTCCTCGAGCTTGATTTACACACCTTTACATCATTAAAAAGTTAGACACCTCAAGAGAATGTCAACAAAGCTTTAGGAGCACAAAACCAAGGAAGCACTTAAACAGAGTAATAACTTAAATACCCAACAGCAAACCTCAAGTCATTCACAGGCCATTAGTGAAAGAGTCCTATCCTAGCAGCGGTATAGTTTCGTCTAAATGCAGGAGGGACGTGCTTAATCTGCTCATTTACACAAGAAATTAATTGCATACAATTTCTTAAGAAATTAATGTATAGTCAACTAACTGGCCTAGTTGCAGTTTATCTGTGGTATATCTTAGTTTTACCAGAAAAAAAATCCCACAACAGCGATTAGTTTAAAAGCCGCTCTGTGACGCTGATGTCTTTTAATAGATGAAGCACTAAAGAACTTCATTGCTGTTAAAATAAACATCACTGGCAGTAACTCCCTATGCTGCCCACACTTGGTTGAACACCCAAAGTCAGACTCATCTTGAGTCTTAAAAGGCTGGACAGAATATTTGTGACCAGCTCTTGAAAAATATTATTGCTTATTTTGAGGTTAGCTGTTATCCTGAACATGGAATTGCTATTAGCCACAAAAATCTTTTCAACAACTTCGGAAATAATAAGCACAGATACAGGGTTTTGGTTGGTTGGTTGGTTTTGTTTGTTTGTTTTTGTCTGTCTGTTTGTTTTAAATATGAGCAAAGCAGCTTAGTCTGAAGAAAGAGTACAAAAGCCCAGAAGGTCTATAAACTGGAAAAAAAAAATCCAGATCCTTAGGGCTATCAACATATCGGAAATCTAAGGGAATCTAAGGGTAAAGGTTCAGCAGCCATTTTAATATTACTGTTTATATTTCTAATAGAAATTACTAAAGTTGTCTGACTGCTGAAATTCATTTTATCCCTGCTTTTCAGTTGCACTCAACCTTCCTCAACAACTTCTTTTAAGCTTGCCTTTTTCATGCCTCGTTTCAACAGAGAAAAATACTTTTATTTTCTTGAAATCTTGAGGAAATCTGGTTGGATTATTCCGGAAGGTGTGTATACTCTCAGATATGAGTACTTCACAGACTGAATTAGGTGTTACGGACATAGACCTCAAAAACAGTAGAAATTGGGGTCTTCATCCTTAGTTTGTCAGGAAGATCTGATGCCCTTTACACCAACCAAGGAAGTATTAACATTTACATTCCTACTCATTAATACCTATGTGAATCCTATCTGTTACATCTGAGTTCTTCCTGCTTCCCCTATCTGAGACCAGAGCTGAACAGAGGAGGCCTCAACTTCAACAAGAGCGTCATCAAGGCGAGAAATGTAAACTACTTCTCTTCTTCCCAAGTTCAGCTATGTGAGGGTGTGAAGGCAGGTCCTCAGTTCAGGCAAAGACTTCTCCAACTCCTAGCTTTAGCTGCAGTGCTGACCAGCACCCCTGGTTCACCACAGACGTGAGAATAACCACTTTGGCTTTTCACCCACAGACAGAAAAATGGTTCGCCCTATGTGGGCAAAGGTATGTTCTAGTTTCCCCACTTGAGATCGTGCTTACAGGTAAAATGATGCTGTCTTGCATTAGATCCTGTTGCCACCTAAGCATACACTACTCACATCAGGAAAGATCTTAAAATGTTGGACGCTTTGCAGGTTTAACAACTAACTTATAGAGAGGTTCACTGCCTGCTAGTTAGCAGATGGGGAAATCTGGGGTTCACATCATATCCAGCGGCCCAGAACAAAACATCTCTTCATTCTCCTGGGGCACACTGTTAGCAAAGGCTCTCTTAACCAGGATCAAGATCTAGTCAAAGCACATCTCAAGAAGCATGTGAGAAAATTCAGGTAGGCAAGGATTAGGTCACGTTGTAAAACTTTCTGTTCATTAAATATGCACAGCTCATACTATTCCAGCTCCTCACCGTGTTCATGGCACAACCCCCTGGGCAAGAAAGAGGCTGCACAACTCTCAAATTTCACAGCCTGTGTGAAACACCCTTCACTCTTTCTCCAAGCAAATGGAAAAAAGACATTCTGGTTTTATACTTGTTTGAGAAAGTAAGCTTTATCACAGTAATGAATATGTTGGCGTTCACAAGAAATGATTCATAACATTTTTAAGAAATTATTTTCCTAAGGGCATTTGATGCTTAATTTTGTGGCCTCTATTTTAGTTAAAAGGACTCATTTAACAGTATCAAACTTATGCAATGAGTACCATTTCAAAAATACCCTTTAAGAGAATTCTGTGTCAGTCTTTACCTTGTGCTTCCATCAAGGTAAGTTTTAACCCCACTTCCTCTCTCACACCAAAATTGTTTTCTTCAAAGTCTCTTGAGTAAAACAGAACATGGAGAATAACTCAGAGGTAGGGGCAGGTCCAGCCACTGCTGCTGAAGTGTCTCCACGTGTGGCGGGGAGGCTGTTCCCTTTTTAGGCCAGAACCTTACCCGATGCCAATCGATATAGCTCTGCCAATTCCCTTTTACTGGCATAGTATAGAGAGAAGGAAGAAAGGAAGCTGGCAAGATGTTTGCAGTATAAAAACACAACTTACAGAGACTGGTGCTGCTGTCATAATCATACAGTTACTGAAGGAAGACCATCTCCTGCAGGAGCATCCAGGAGATGCTAAGCACAGTGCACACGTGCAGTCCCTCATGTACACACCGTTCAGCACGGGCTCGTTAGGTTCATGACAGAGCTTTCCCAGCTGGCTGTGGAGAATCTTTTTAACCAAATGCTTAAAAGGCCATGCCAGAAATACTTATTTGAAACTCAATTTTCTAGTCATGATTGATATAAATCACAAAATTTATTGCTTGCTTAGAAAACTACAACGTCTGTAGCAGCACTGCCTTATTTTGAGATTGTATTTCTGACTAAAGAACCCCAAAAGAGTATGTCAAGGTCTCAGATAGGGTTGTTCCACGTGCACTATCCAGATGCTGATCAGCTCAAGAAGCAATAATAATCTGTCTGAAGTCTTGTGGGAGTGTACAGAAAACAAGTGTTACACGCTTTTTTAGGATAAGATGGGCAAGGATGAACAGCATGAGAACAGTACAGAGTCAAAACATCTGCAGTTTCCTCTGAAGAGGACTGCAAGTCCTTTATACACTGGGAAACTCATGCTACAGGTTCTCAAAACTCACTCTTGAGCATCAATTTTTTTGTTGTTTTGTTTTCATTTTATTAAAAGATAAGCTTTCTTTGGCTCCTTCCCAGACATCAGTGTTTCTCTGAATTCTTGCCAATGAGAGCGATTCAATCTTTGTGAGGTACTCCAAGCAAAGCAATCATTTTCCATTAAGCATACAGAGGGGAAAAGAAATATAACAGAAAGCATACAAAATTAATTAACCTTGGTTTTTACCCCAGAAATTTCTACCCGTAGCTTTAAAAATTGCAGCTTAACCTATGGTATTTATGTTGCTTCGAGGTTGAAGTTGCCCTGTTACCACTGCAATACAGGAAGGGACCTTCTGAGAGGAGCTGATTTTAGGTAATATATAATTCTACACTTATCTTTCACTTGCATTTTGGTAATATACTTCTTATCCAGATGAAGATTCTGAACCACAGCTAGCAGGATCACCTGCTCCAAGAGCACAGGTATAAAATGGACTGCAGAGCAGCACAGAGATGGTTTATCTGTCATGAAAAACCTAACTGTGGGTGGAGGCCCATGGGAATTAAAAAAAAAATCAAATCCAATAACTGTTAAGTTTATTCTAAGCCCTGTGTGATGATGCCAGAAAATCATGTCTTTGTCAAAATAATTTTAACCAGCCACTCACTCCTACTTATGGCTGCCCAGCTTCATTGATCTGTGGGACTGGATTGAAATTTCTTTTACATAATGCTTATTTAGCAACCAAATGTTAAATGAACACCTGTTATCTCTATGGCTTCCAGTACACAGTTCTGATATTTCTGACTTAGCAAGTCAGCTTGCCCTCTAATCTTTTCTCCCATATGGTTGTTACTCTGGATTTGGAAAGGGTATATCTTCTGCAACTTTTATAAGACCCACAGCTACAACATGGCCAGTGTGCACACACGTTACACAAAACTATCGTCCCATCAGTTTTTAGAGTGCTGTTAATACCATTTTTATTAGGTCAGAGTCATGATCTGTGTTGCTGGGTGATGGCACAAATGAAGCAAAATGAAGCAAATAAAACTTGACTCAGGACTTGTTCACCTGAATTTCTACTTTGCTGCTGTCCGTGCAGGATGCTTGAAGCACACTCACGGAGTTGCCTGCATAGAGCTTCCAGCGTGGTCTTCTTTCAAGGCTGTGGGGACTTCAGCCAACTTGTCCTCACACAAACACTCTCTGGGTTGTGGCTATGCTCCAGTTCTGCTGATGTGACAGGAGCCACACAGATGCACAGTCCCTCTTTCCTACCCACGCTGAACCAGGATATGTCAGCGAATCTTCAAAGTTCACACACACATCACTATACCCCACCCCACCGTTACAGCTGGACTCGATGATCTTAAAGGTCTTTTCCAAACTAAATGATTCTATGATTCTATAATGTACACCAAGTGAGTGAAGCAAACTGAAATGTAATGGAAGATGGGGGTTTTGAATAATCTTTTAGACAAATCCTAAAATTCTGATTAATGGAGTAACAGGCATTTGAAAAGTAACAAATGAGTCAAACTCCAAACAGAAGATTAATTGCCACATGTTACAAATAAGTTTTAAAAAAACATTTTGCTACTAATATGTATTTAGCTTTTTTTTTCCTTTTTTTTTTGTTTTCCTTGGGGGAGGGAAGGAATGAATTAATTTAAATAATGTTGCTTTTTTTTTTCTTAGTACAAGGAATTCACGTTTTGCAGTTTCACTTTTTTTCCAATAATTTATTAACCTTCCCCCAAGGTACAGGTGAAGATTAGGGACTCTGAGAAGAAACTTAAAAATTAAGCTTACAATTAATGTTTAAAAGTAAGAAGATGATATTAACAGATCTTGTCACCTGTCAGCCTGATTGAACTTAATTCAGACGTGCTGTTTCTGATGAAGGAAAATCATAGCTATGCAATGGAAAGCTGCCAAGAGACTTTGGACAGGTGGATTTCTTAACTAAGAGCAATCTAACCCACTTACAACATCCTCATGTGGTCATAATACATGAGGAGACAAAGAAGATGGCAAGTTGTGAGTGCAAATAAAAAAAGACAAATGTTCATTTTTAAAAAAAATGCTACTAGTGCAAGAACTGCAGTGCACAGAAGTTTAAAGGTTAAAAGGTTTCAAGGAAGTCAGAAATTTGAGAAGGTCAGGCTAATGTACCATGATGCATTCCTGCTGGCCACGCTATTTCTGATACAAGCCAGGATGCTGTTGGCCTTCTTGGCCACCTGGGCACACTGCTGGCTCATATTCAGTGGGCTGTTGACCAGGTCCTTTTCCACTGGGCAGCTTTCCAGCCACTCTTCCCCAGGCCTACAGCATTGCATGAGGTTGTTGTGACCCAAGTGCAGGACCCAGCACTTAGATTGTCCCCCTGTACCTGGCACTAGTGAGGCTGCACCTCGAATGCTGTGTTCAGTTTTGGGCCCCTCACTACAAGAAGGACACTGAGGTGCTGGAGCATGTCCAAAGAAGAGCAGCGAAACTGGTGAAGGGTCTAGAGAACAAGTCCTGTGAGGAGCGGCTGAGGGAACTGGGGTTGTTTCGCCTGGAGAAGAGGAGGCTGAGGGGAGACCTTATTGCTCTCTACAACTACCTGAAAGGAGGTTGTAGCGAGGTGGGTGTTGGTCTCTTTTCCCAAGTAACTAGCGACAGGACAAGACGAAATGGCCTCAAGTTGCACCAGGGGAGGTTTAGATTGGATATTAGGAAAAATTTCTTCAGTGAAAGGGTTGTCAAGCTCTGGAAGAGGCTGCCCAGGGTCTCCAGTGGTTGAGTCACCATCCTTGGAGGTATTTAAAAGACGTGTAGATGTGGTGCTTAGGGACATGGTTTAGTGGTGGACTTGGCAGTGTTAGGCTAGCAGTTGGACTCGATGATCTTAAAGGTCTTTTCCAACCTAAATGATTCCACGATTCTATGATTTGAAGTTAGCTGCTGTTTTTCACCAATTCAGTGACAGCACTGAATGCTGAATAACCAACTGTGAAACCTCATAGCACTGCAAAGAATTAATGAAATATCTCATGTTTTCAGGTCAAATTATGCCTAAACACATAATGCTCTGTGCATATCTGAAGTGCCTTACATCACAAAATGTCAAGCCACTTCCCATGAAATTCTTGATGCCAGCCCGAAATAGGCTCCTTGTCACATAACCCTTAATCCTGCTTTTTTAACCATAGACCTTACAATGTTTGTATTGTAATCTTTCAACTAATATCTTTCTAATAGGGGACCAGAGGTGGAATGGGTTCTTTCCTGATCGGCTGATCTGTAAATCTGTAAATCTCCAGGTGACAGACACACGTTAGCAGTTTTCTGCTATAGCATATTTTTTATTATTTCCCCAAATTATTTTGATCTTTATTCAAAACAGTGTGGTCTGGAAATCAGATTAATACTTCACAGAAATATGAGCTGACAACACCCCAATATTTCCTGCATTTCAGAAATGAAATTGAGCTTCAAAAGCCTTGCAGAAGTCAATCAAAAAATCAGTTCTGTGGTATGCATTTACAAGGCTTTTCATTTTATTGGATTTTTCCATCCCTGAATACAATTAGATACATATTACATGAATAAAGTTACTATGAGAGGACACCTAGTGGTACTTTGCAGAAAGTCAGAGACGTGCACTAGATTTTCTGAAGGCACTCAGTTCTTTATATATGAGATCATGCTATTAATTATTCCCTACTGATGTCTAGGTTATGATATGGACTACTAGATATTCCTTGAGAATACTAGAGAAAGTGTCAGATACCTTGGCAACTAATCTGAAGAAAGCACAAACCCAGTTTATTCATACAATTACTACAGAATATTGTATCATTCGGTCCGCACCTTTGGAGATGAAGCATTATTCCATAACAAAAGGGTTTAGTGTGCGAGGCCACTACACGCCGGCAAACGAGACCAAGCCCACCTATGAGAAAGCCACAAAGAGCAATGGCAAGGCAGTCTAACCTGTAGTGAGCTACTGTGTGCACTTCGTAGTTCCAGATTCGGAAGAGCAACAGTGACGAAGCTGAAGGCGACTGTGCAGCAGGTGCCATACATAGACAAGGAGGTCTTTGGCAGTGATGGAGCCATCACCCACTTCAGTGCAGTGGCATCTAGATAAGCTAGGTGTATGAACAACCCAGAGAATCAAATAAAGGAAGCCAACCGCAAGCTGCAACAGCACAAAACAAGTAGATTATAGTCCAATAAGCATACTAGCATCAAATCTGTGAGGCCTAGCAGGCCATGCAAGATGGCTTTAAAGACCCTTCTCAGTTATTTGCAGTATTTGTAATGCCATTGTAAAACAAGGGACAAACAAGAGTAAGTACTAGCACAAAAGACAGTTAAAGTGAATTGCAAAAAGAGAAGATGTAGCAGATGTCTTGCTTGAAGCTTGCCAAGAAAGATGTCTGATGGAACTACCAGGGAGTGAGTCAGTAGGAACATAGTTCAAGGGCTAACAGCTCTTGCACGTTTGAAGTACTTCGCTAGCAAAGATACAAATTAGTATTAAAAAATCCAGATCCATATCAGAAATATGGAGTTCTACTACAATTTTGTATACAAAAGATAAAGTATTTAACACATTATTTAATCTGATTTCCTGCTCCTCATTTCTGTGTCTTATTTCGTAGTATTAATTTCTTATATGTGCAGATGTTTTGTCTTCATGCAGTTTGATAGCACAGGCTCTTCCTTCAAATATTTTCTGTTCCTTACTGGCATTTTTTCCTGATGTAATCCTTGCCATAAACTGTCCTGGCTTGAGTAGGGAGTTTCAGCATTTCAGCAAAAGTATTCAAAGTGTGACAAACTCTTAGTAAACCACTAGAAGCAGGGTTAAAACCCAGTTATCTGGTAAATATTATTAATTACTGGGCTCCAAAACACCTATGAAGTTCCAGAACAAATGACTGTTGCATGATCTACAGTACAGGGGCTTACATATCCCTGACCACTAGGCCCCTTCTGAGAAGCACAGGCTGTATGACCTTGGCTAGCTTTGCAAAAAGAATTTTTTTGTTGAGCTGTAGAACAGCATCCTATGCAAGATAAGAAAAGAGAAAATAAAGACCAAAGTGAAATTGAGACAGGGATAGTGACTCAAGAGAAAGAATAGCAACATGGAAAAGTGTCAGACCTCAAGATAAAACATCATAAAATCAGAAGGCAACTCAGCAAGAATAAGGATGATCCTGTTTAAATAGCACAGGCCAGCAGTTTCCCACTGGATTGTCAGCTGCCCAGCCAGCAGACTCAAGAACTGCCTGCATGGGAGTGGTAGGCATACTAATGCTTAGCCTAGTATCACATTAGTTCTAGCTATCTACTCTGAGTATTAGCCAATAAGTGATTGATGTGTACCTAAAAGTATAATCCTGCTTGCAGGGACTCTGAACATGTGAAAAGATGCTCAAATAAAAGCAACCACAGGTTACAGCAGGGTTGTGTTACAGAGAAAACAAATTTTTTGTTCTTTCCTGTGGTCAACAATGTTGATAAACTTGATGAATAAAGGACTGAAAAATGAAAGGTTTTTTTCTGGTTTAATACCTTCCAGTTTTATGGCTTTGATTCTCAAGTAGCCTTCTCAAGATTTATGTTGCTCCTTTGGCTCTGGAGATATCTGTTCCCAGCATTTGCCCAATCTAACTCTTCAGTAAGAAGAAACAGAGAAAGGAATATGTTTGAATAGATCACCATCCTTTTGTCATTGACAAAAAATCACCTAAATCAGTGAAAAGGGGTGGGGTGGGGTGTGTTTTAAGGGACAACCTGAAGCAGCACTGTGCATCATTTACTTTAATGGGACAAGGGCAATTGCTAGCTTAAATCACATTATACACATCCCAACAGTCAAATCCTTGGGCTGCCTGAAGAACTTAACTACATTGAATAAAACCCTTTAGTAGCAAATGATTGAACCTAAGGAGTCAAATTTTCAGGCAGCTTAAATAATTGCTCTGATGATCTTCCTTCATTCATTGTTTTCACTGCAGTAAAATATCCAGTCCTTGTGCAGATCATGGTAAACACAGCTGAACCAAGATAGCCACAGTTTAACAAAAATGAGCCTTCAATTACTAATTATGCAGAACTGCAGAAATAATTTGCCAGAAATACAGTCGAGATCAAGAGTTTTTCAGTTTTCAATTTTTCAGAATCCAATAGGCCTCTCAGCTACTTTGGCTATTCTCTTTCAAAAAGTGCTCTGTTTTTGAACTCTGTTTTGAACTGGTAAAAATCAGAATAAGATGACCAGAACAAGAGGAATAAACCATATCCAATCAACTCTGCAACTGAGACGAAGATCAGAAAGCTCAAGTACCAGTAGTAATTTGGACAGAGATGACTGGATGTTTTTGGTTTGTCTTTTTAATTATCACTCAACAGCAACACAGTGAGAGAAAGTATACATATATATAAACATTTCAATCCTATACATTGCATCACAGACATGACCATCTTGGTTCAATGGGATAATAACTACAGTTATCAATATTTCTTTCTTACATGCTACCCAGGAGCTTTTCTTTCTTAGTCTGGTAGCAATGTTTTGTGTCATATTGACAAATAATTTTTTTGCCTTTAGAGAACATCATTGATAACATACAATGATAGCTTCGTTCCAAATCAGCTACTTCATTCTCTTCTATACTACTGTATTTAGTTACTACAGCATGATCAGGTACCATGAATTTATGAAAGATCTAGCTTTTGGTATTAAAAATTAATTTGTATTTGAACTAGTTAAACAATGGAATATACCTGCAGAAAGGGGTGTTTTTCCTCAACAGATATCCACTTGATGGCAATTTTTCTAGTGCTGCACAAAGTCTGGTTAAGCTCTTCTCTTCCAAAGTTAAAGGGCATTTGGGGGTGGATGGGTGGGGAAGAGACCCTGATGCTGGGGGCATTCGATACTCCATTAGGAATAAAGAATAACTGTTTGTTGAAGCGTGAGAGTCAATGGCTTTAAAACTCATTTTGAGTCATAAAGCAAGCAAGACAAGATAAGCAAACGCTGTTCATTTCCATCTCAGGCCACCACGTGCACACATGGAAGAATAGAGCACCAAGCCTCAAATAGCTCAGAACAGGGTGTGTGGGGGGACTTTCAACAATTCCATTGTCTACTAAATCCTACCATCTCTTCAGCTTCAAGTGATGCTCATCAGATTTGTGATGAGCTTTGTTACTCAAGCCCCCATTTTGACTACATTGTGCTAAAATGTTCTGCTATAACAGAAGTTGATAGGATGGCACGTTGAGTCAAGACGCCAAACCTTGACTAAGGTAACACAAGTCAGTTGTTAGCAGGCAACATAGCAAGGCAGTAAGTACACATTCTCATAAGGCAAGAAGAGAGAAATGCATCGGCCTCCTCTATACATAAACACTTTCTTACCAAGGGCTTTTTGGGCTATCAGGATGCATGGCTCTTGCAGAATGTATACGGGACTGGAAACACATTTACTGATAATTGTGGTGCTTGCCAGGCTCTACTCTTTAAACTCTACAGGCATGGCCACAGGAGGTTTCTGAATATGTAAATCTGGATTGAGTTTTAGCACTTACAAATGTGAAAAGCTCAAAGCAAAATAAAACAAAAAAGAACTCCAAACTGCATGTGTGATTTTGTAGTTGGTTACTGAGAATGCCCATCCCATCCTTCTAACATAAAAGAAATAGTTTGTACATGTGAAAAAGAAGGAAATCTTGAGAGGATGGTAAATTTGCTTGTCTAGCATCATTGGTGGTGAATGGAGTGAAATCCAGTTGGCGGCCGGTCACGAGCGGTGTTCCCCAGGGCTCAGTTCTGGGGCCGGTTTTGTTCAATGTCTTCATCAATGATCTGGGTGAGGGGATTGAGTGCACCCTCAGCAAGTTTGCAGATGATACCAAGCTGGG
>WAAD01039716.1:448958-501260 GCA_013389945.1 Fregata magnificens
TGGAGAAGAGGAGGCTGAGGGGAGACCTTATCGCTCTCTACAACTACCTGAAAGGTTGTAGTGAAGCGGGTGTTGGTCTCTTCTCCCAAGAAACAAGCAATAGGATGAGAGGGAATGGCCTCCAGTTGCATCAGGGGAGGTTTAGATTGGACATCAGGAAGAATTTCTTTACCAAGAGAGTGGTTAGGCATTGGAACAGGCTGCCCAGAGAGGTGGTGGAGTCGTCAACCCTGGAAGCGTTCAAAAAAGGTGTAGACGTGGCACTCCAGGGCCTAGTTTAGGAGTCATGGTGGTGTTAGTTGATGGTTGGACTTGATGATCTTAGAGGTCTTTTCCAACCTTAATGATTCTATGATTCTATGAATCTATGATCCAGAAAGAGAGGGGAAATTAACATTCAGAAATTACAGATAACAAGTATAGAAAGCAAAGAAACTAACAAAGTGATAAGCTTGCACTCATTTCACTATTAAAGATGTTTAAAAAAGTGTATTTGAAATTAGGTTTTAAGAAGTTTTGTCGTTATTTGCAGCTCTTTTGAGTTTCAACATCTTTATATAATGAATTCTGGACATCAGAGGCAATTTCAGCAATCCAGGCTTTTCGCAGGATTACTTTTCCTACTTCTGAATCAAGTCTGGGAAAACGATCAGATTTCATAGCAAAGATGAATGTATATACAAATTCTGGGAGGAGAGGCAGTACTTGAACTGACTTATATGATTGTGTCCGAAGAGGATGCTTAGGGGGAAAAAAAAAATCACTAAAAAACCCAGGAAATGCTGTTTATGTGGGAAGAAGGAAAGGCAAAGACTTAAGATGCACAGGTGTGCTTCGGTAAAACAGGTGTATTATTGATTTTTACTGCAATAACAGCCAGAGACCTCAATGATGGGTCAAGGCTTTACTGAGTGAGGCACTGGACAGCGCAAGACAAGATTCTTTGCCCCGTCAAGCCAAGCTCATAGTCCCGTGGAAGACAGACTGTCTGTGGTAGTAAAATGCTGCAGTGGATTGCAAGCATGGGGCATGGTGATATTCACTGAGTTTATAGCATTAAAGCTATATGACATTTTATTGGCTGTAGGTGGCAAGATTTTGGTAACGCGGGGGCTGCAGGGGTGGCCTCTGTGAGAAGAGACCAGGGGCTGCCCCATGCCGGACACAGCCTGTCCCAGCTGGCTCCAACGGACCCTGACCATAGATGGACACAACATGAAGGAGTCTTCATCACAGCTGTGCTTATTTCTCAGCCTCTCTGCTGCCGTTTACCTACCCCCACTCTGAGCTCAGATCTTGCTGTTCCCCGCGGCAGGGGCATCCTTTCCCCTTACCAGGCTCTAGCCAAAAGCAAATGGCCCATGTTTTAGACTGCCCATCCTTCAGTGGGGGTGGTAATACGAGTTTAACTTTCTCTTGAATCAACTGGATTTCCAGCTCTAGCCACACTTTGCTCTGTGTGAGAGCTCTCCTTCCTGAAGGTATGGGGTCTGATGCAAAAAGGAGGGTTATTTATTATCCAGCTCTGAAGTATGAGAAAACAATTGCCTACCCCTCAGAAGGAAAACGCATTGCATGACTCAGCTTTCCTGTTTAGTTGCTGAGAGCAGTTTGGGTCTGAAGGCAAAGACACTGAAGTACTGAGCAAAAGAAAAAGATGGTTCTGCGCAGCCTTGCACGCTGATGGCAGGGTATCACATAAACCTTTCTTGTAATGGTGGGGTGAAGAGTGGGGAATATGAGTCTTCAGGACGTATGCAAATGTCCTACATATATTGGACCTACAAAGTATTAAAAGAGCATTGTTTGAATGCTCCTCATCATTAGGCAGAAAGGAAGGAAAGTCCGAACGGAGGCAGGATGACAGCTTTCCACTCTGAAGGGGAAATTTACTTGGCAACAGTAGCCTCTCTTTTCCTGGACTCCTCACAATCCTCATCCCTACCAGTCATCTGGCATGGGCTTTGAAACATCAAGTCATCATTATTCACTGTATTCCTAGCCTGACATTTTCTTCAGCAGAATTTCATATGGTTTCTGTGGCATTTTGTTATTGTTTCTTTTATGAATGTTAATAAGATTTTCTTAAAGGGAACTGTGAAAAAAAAGAAAAAAGAAATTGAGCTTCTCAGGTAAACAGAAAGGAATTAAAAAAAAAAAAAGGAAAAAATAGATCAACTAAGAAAAATATCTCTAGATTTTATATAAAAAAATTCTAGCTTCATCTACTTAAAACTAATATACAAAAAGATTATCCTAGCCTCTTACACTTGAAATATTAATATGGAAGAGTAGAGAATTAGTATCATGTTGACAATGTAAGAGATATGAGTAACTGAGAGAAAGGTAGTTAAAATGTTTAAAATTAAGTTTGTGTTTCTTCAGTCATACTACTTTCAAGATTAAATTCATGTGCATGAAATGATACCACCACTAAACACTCATCATCACAATTGCTTCAGTAAAAATGTGAGAGTTTGGAGTACATCCGTGAAATGCTGCAGTCCAAGGAGGAAAGGAAGGAAAACGTAACATAATGCTCCTGGGACTTCTGAGGGAAGACAAAAGAGCACTCCAGCCGTGACTTTAAACTGCAGTGAAAATATATGCCTTCTCTATTCATCACCACAAAGTTCAAAGCCATATGAAAAAGGAATCTAAAACCCACTGCATATTATCTTTAACGAAAAACAGCATTTTACATCATACTACAGAAAAGAAAAAATGCATGTACACAACAGTGGTTTGCAAGCACACATTAGGTAATCATATGATGCAGCATTAAATATGTTTAGTAAGGTTTCTGCTAGTGCCAGTTCACTGGGGGAGATGTACTTTTCAAGCTTTCTGCTGTTTCCAAAGCAGCATTTCTTGCATTTCTCTGGTGATGTGCTGTCAGTGTTTGGGGCTGCAAAGTAATATTATCTTTGTACTCTGATGAAAATATGCCCTCGGGGTTAGCATGCTCACATAATGAATTGCTTCTAATATACTTTGTCTGACTATTAGCCAAAGCCTTGATCATTCTTGAGCATAGAAGAAGAACCTTTTATATGGTGAGTGGGGAGGCAAAGTATGTAGCTGTTATTTTTGACTGTTGTACATTTACTATGATCTTTTCATTTTGTTTTATTTAAACGTTGGTTTCTCCCTCTGGAAAATGAATATATTAAAATATATCAGCCTCATAAATGTGACAGGAGGATTAATCAATCTGCTTTTACAAAAATCCTCAAACGGAGCATGAGATAACAGGAATTTTTGAAATTGTTTACTGCCAGAAACATTTTTCTTCTTCAGCTACCTACCATTTTCAAATATGTTGCTCCAGCTTTTAAGAAACATTTTTATAAGCTGCAGATAATTTAAAGCAGAGGAAAATTCTAAAAAAACTCTCAATGTGTGAATATAGTCCCTCAAAGTTTATTTTCTTAGCTGTATTTACTAAAGCCAGAACACTTTGGGAATGATGTAAAAATATACATGAAGACTTGCAGACATTTTTCTGACATATACTCTTCCTGACAAACAAAAACTGTGAACCTTTACAAGTGTATTAGCTAAAACTGTACAGCTAGGTACAAGTCCTTGTGGATTTAAAGGCCTGTTGGATCAAGGTCTAAATTCTTTTTGAAAACATAGATTGGTATAAATAAACAAGGCTAACTCTGTTTTGTAAGAATAAAATCTGTGCATACAGCCAAGGAAGCAGACTTCCAGTATTTTGCAAAAAAGTGTGAAAAATCGTGTTTACATCATTCTTTCTGAAATTCAAAGGAATTTCCACAGGAGGGACAGTATACATATACGGACATGCATGTCCCAGCAGGGCTCTAAGGAAAGCTAGGTTAAACTTGTCTTATGATTTCAGTGGAAATACTGAAAAAAGGTAAACCTTGGACTTCATTTTTAGAACTGAGAATTTAAAATCATGCCTAGTGGTAGCTTTGGCAGCTTGAAAAAGGAGACAGCTCAACACAGAACTCAAAAAACCTGCCCCAAACTCATTATTAAATGGATTAAGGAAAAAAAAAAATCTGTACATCAAGAAAAAAAAAAAAAAGAGGCTTGAAAAAGCCTCATTGGGCACAAGATGCCCAAATGTCTTGATAACAAGCCCCCAAAGGAAATAACAGATAAAAATGCTGTTTCAATTCTTGCTGTGAGTTCAAGGGAACAGTTAACAGAGTGAGTTAAGTGCAGCACTGTCAGCAATGATGTTTAGGCATAAGTTTTGGCGACCCCCAGCCACCACAAAGTGCATCACATTCTCAGAGTCAAATGTAATATCTTGGGCTGGGGCATCTTCTGGCCTTGGAGCCCCATTCTTCCAGATTCTGTGAGGAAGGCACTTTTCTTCTCTCGATTAACATTTTAATGGATTTTTTTTTAAGTTGTTCTGCTTGTTGCTGTGAGTTAGATTGCCTGGAGACAGAGCTTGTGTGACTCAGTCATTTGTATATTCTGAGCAGAGGTGGGGAGAGGGGAAGGAAGTAGCATGAATAAAATATAAAAATAAAATGCATTGCTTTGTCTGACCTACTTGAAATGCCAGATTAATGTCTGCTTGATGTAGTTCTTTTTTTTCCCTTGTCCATCTAACAAACAGTTTCATAGCGCTGTGTTGAACACAATTTATTTTTACAACTAAAGCCTTGGATCCCAGTAGGGGTTACTAGTACTATGACATGAGTTTTAAAAGCTCAATACCATGAACACAGATCTTTTTAAAGAGGAAAGATTTAATGTGCATTATTTCTGAATCTCTTTAACTCTAAAGTACCTTCTCTAAATCGGAATATGTTTCTCATTCATTTATTGAGCTATTGCGTTTAAATAAAAGCTTCCTCATGGTCCATTTAGTTTTACTACCTGTACTCTAACCACTAGGCCAAGAAACACAAAGACCTGGAAGTCATGATGCCTGCTTTCTGTACCCGTCTCTGCCATCCTCCTAGCAATCCTTGCTGGTTCAATTTCCCCAGCAGAAAGGGAAGGGGTGATAAAACTTTCAGATATTTAAAGCAATTTATACCAAGTTTGTGATTGTTATTAAATTCCAAAAGGTTGACTTGTATTTTATATCTTATCACACCAAATTCCAGTGCAGATCTCAGGACATTTTACAAGCGATAAGTTTATTGCAGCTCTTCTGTGAGAAAAAAGCCAGAAGGGATCATACAAACTGGCTGTACAATAAAGAGCTCTGCAGAGATTCATTAGTAGAGCTGATTGAAATTTGGATTTCTATTTTCTGATTAAGTTTTGAAATTTGTCTTTGTTCAAACTGGGAATGAAACCCAGTTGTGGAACCAGTTTTCCTTTGGTTTTGTTTTGCAGAGCTCAGAAAATGTCACTGAAGAAAATTCCTTTAGGGAATTTACCATTTTTAAAAGTGCAGTTTGAAATATGAAGTGTCAATCAGAACATTACTTTTTAAAAAAAGTATTATTATTTAATGATTTTTCATTAGTAACAATAACAACATTAGACCAATAGTACTGCTGATGACCTAACTTAATGTGAAATAAAACAGTAGAGGTTTTTTTAAACATTATGGGCAGTTATCTGTTAATGATGACTGAGATATCTTCTTTAAATCAAATAATAGTATATTAGACCAGTAGTTACAAGTATTACTACAGCATAAATACGCAAGCGTTTAGAGGGAAAAAGAAAAGTATTTTACTTGGTACTAATTAGCTACTGTATTTAATTATCTTGTGAAGAAAGGGAATATTCCAATACTATAAAAAGACATTGAAATGATGCAATACATCATTAAGATACAAATCATGCAAAAATAAAACCCCATGCATGAACAACAAAGCTATTTCTGGACTGAATATTATCTATGTTAGACAATTCTTTTGAAATATACTTTTCCTCTTTATCTGGTTTGCTCAATCCTCTTGAACCACTCCATTCATTCTTCCCTTCCACTCCTTGCTCAGAAAGTTTCCTTAGCTGGGGTGTATGGCATTCTCATCCAGATTCCCACATGTAATTGTCAAATATATCTTTCTAAGTAGGCAAGTAATAATTCAAGATGACATCCAGGCCTCAGTCTGCAGCCACCTAATCTCACCTCTGAATCTCCATTCAGCCTCTCTTTATGCCTCTTACCATACTGACTTTGTATGGAGACAAATCTGTCACAATACAGAGCACTGAGAAAATAGCAAGGTCACCTTTAACTATATGTAGTTCAGAAAGAGTTCATATATGCTTAATATGTGTTGTAAAACATGACTAGTCAAGAGAACATCTTATCCAGGTGATTACGGTGTCCTATGTCTGATCTGAGTAAGGCCAAATGAAAGAGAAAACAAACAAAGGAGAAAACCAAAGTAGGATAACCCTCCTCTCCCCCCCAATATTATTCATTAGATAAATAAAAATTTACATTTAAATAGTCTGTGAGCAAGTCGTTCCTTTTCAGGAAAGGAGAGGGATGGGGGTGGTGGTGCTGTGTGCATGTGCATTAAATTTCTGTGAAGTGCAGATCATGATTAAAGTGAATGATTAGGATAGTAAATGATATATTTAGTCATCTTTTTTTTTCCCCACAATGGATAGCTTCAGACAGAGCAGACCTGTCTTCACATAGCCCTTCTACAGTTAATGAAAAGAGGGACGATCCTCCAGAGGCTGACACAGCACATCGTTTCAGTCCTGAATGGCACGCTAGAGCAACTTCTCTCTTTTTCCTCAACTGTAAAGCAATAATCTCATCCTGTGATCCACAGATACTTCTAAGGGTGCTGCAAGGTGTACCTAAGAGCAGCAAAACTTTTCACGGTATATTTGGATTCAGTTTACAGGATTTTGCACCTGCAGTGAAAAATTGTTAAGGACTGCAATGAAAAGAAAATCACTGCTGTAGATACAGCCTAATAGGATTGTCCTTGTGGATGTAAAGTTAGCTGCTGTGAGAAAGCCTTATGTACTGTTTTCCACTTTCAAAGCGGTACAAACATATAAGATTTAATCAACTGAATTAACTCTGTTAGGTGAAAACTTAGATCATCCTGCAGCATTACACCACACAGTCTGATGCACTTACATACAAGTTCTAGGATGTCCTCAGTTACCAATGCCTGCCTTTGTACTCTGATTTCAGCTTATTACCCTGCCATGCTTTGGTAGACTGCCCCTCTCCTTCTATATTTCCTCTTACAAGGATTCTTTGCTGCCATCTACTTGGCACAGTCAATCACAGCAGCACAAAATGCTACTGAAACAGAACAGTAGCATCTAACCTCCACTTGAATAAGGTGCAAAGCAATGGTACAGAATATTTTCCTGTGTTTTTTCTTGTCTTGAACCCCTTTTAGTTACAGTCAAATTCCCTCAGCAGAACACTGAAGTGACTATACTGCTGCTGTATAGTTCATCAAAAGTGGTTTTTGACAGTGCTGGAGCAGGGCACACCCTCTTTGAAACCTATGATAATTTACAGTTGCTTCATGCATTTTGGTTTGGGGAGATTCAGTTTCCATTTTGCTTTGTTATGTTTTCAAAGCAAGGTACACTAAGCTGCACCATGACCTGTTTGCTTAGGTTTTATAACAGTCAGAAGGCTCAGTGCTTAAACCTCCCAAACAACATTTTGGTGAGGATATACATCTGAGCCACAGTACCTGTCGCTTTGCACATGCAAGGATGCAACCCAGTAGTATTGTAAATGCAGGAGAATATCACTGCATGTATGAAGACCTATTTCTTCCTAAAGGAGGATACATCAGAGGGGTTAATTCACCTTATTCACCAGTATAGAGGAGTGTAGCCACAGTGTATGCAAGGGATTCACCAATGAACTACTTTCTCCATCATGTGGCCCCAAAGGTGCACCCAGGAAATGCTAATGAGGGATGAGAAGGGTGATAACAACTCCCTTAGCCTGTCTAGTTAACTGGGTCCCAGCCCAGACAGATCACTAACCTTCTAGCTCCCTCATCCATCATCAGCACAGCTGGCTCTGCCAGTTTTTGCAGTGAGGTCCAATTAAACTATTTGTAACAGAATACATCAGTTAAGGAGACAAAGGCATCTTTCCCCTCGCTGGCTCTATGTTTGCAACACACAGGGTATGTCAGAACAGACTGCCTGACAGCTGTGGCTTGTTCTGTAGACGCAAGAGGTTGAATGAAACCCCAAACAAAAGAAGGAGGTGGTTACATCAGGTAACTTATTAGCCGACTCATGTTAAACAACAGTGAAGATATAAGGCAACTCTTGTTTTATCTGGGGTTAGAAGCTTGAGCTGTCACAGTTAATTTGATGTGCTTGATGGGCAGGGGTGGTGAGAGAAGAGGTTGTGCAGCCTCTTCCCTACCATATGACACACAGTGTGCATCCCACCAAATTATCCCAATGGAATAGAGGGAGCTAACATACCATTTTCAGATACACGCTTTGTAGCTAACCTTTCCATAGAAGTAGGTGCCTTTCAACAAGAAGACAGGGTTCAAACACATCGTATAAGTGAGGGAATTATTTAGGGATCTTTTGAGATTCATACAAGTGCAGAATCTCATCAATCCTCTAAAACAATGTTCGGAAGACTGTTTTTTTCAACAACTCTTAGCCTACAGAACAAGAATAGCAAGAGAGCAGCATCACATGCACTGCCTGTATGGCCATTACCTATTATATGCATTACCAAGAGTGGATTTGAGGAATGCTATCAGTAAATAGCACCAATGATAAATAATCATTTTTGGCATGTTTTGACTACCCAGGAACCTGAGGAGTTAAGAAAATCTTTTACCAAGGGGTGTAAAGTGTGCTGCTTGTCATCATCAAAACCTGTTGTATCACGCTGGCCGGTGATATCCCACAATAGACTCTGGAGAGTGTTTTAGAAACCAAGCTTTCAGACATCTCTAGTGGACCACCTAGTAGCCCCACTTTTTAACTTTCTTGATTTGACCTTGGTACCTGCAGCATATGAGAAGCCGGATGTGACCAGCTTCTTTACAGGATTTGTGTGGGCAGGGGATGAGAGGAGGAAAGAGGGAATGACAGAAACACCACAAATATTGAAGACAGAAAAATCCCCACATAGCATCCAGAAAAGCCCTCAGAAAAACAGAGAAAAAATGAACACAGTTAACAAGCATGAAGTGCCCAATGACAGCCAGGAGAGGAGAGTTGGACAGCATACAGACTCCACGTAACTTGTGAAGGAAAAGCTGACGTACAAGAAATGGTGACACAATAAATCTGTAAGGGATGTGCTGTCTCCTCCTCTCTTCTCCTGCATCAGGTCACATCACAGGTGGCTGACTAAAGCACAAAGCCTGCCATCAGATCTCATTAGACCTCCATCCCTCACTGTAAGACCTCTCCTTTGCCCCTGAGGCTCCCTAGAGCCACAGGGGCTCCCTAGCCCTTCTCCAGAGTTGCCTTTGGAGCCCAGGGCTTAGGAGGGATGTGGCATGTGCCAGGTGTAGGACTTTCTGGCAGCTCGACAGGTGATCAGAGGATGGGCCAGATGAGCAATTCGCATGCTGAGCACAGGCAGGTCCAGGCCAGACCCCAGGGGTGTCCCACAGATGCTCCTCAGTGCCCTCGCCCTGGGGAGAATGCAGCATCCTGATGTCTCTGTATAACTATAAGGTGTTGACTCAGAGGCCTGAGACCACCAGAAAGCCAAGAGAGTATTTTCATATGGCTGTTATCTCTGAGCTGTGGAGGGGCTGGAAAAACACATGAGGATCCTGATCCACAGCAGTTTCAGGGCAGGGGGAACAGAGGTCTGAACTCGGGATTCCTTGCAGCTCTTCTACACTGAGCTCCTCTGCTATGCATGCATGTATATGGTGTGAACCTTTATGAGTTCACCTCCACGACTCAGCTTACCTTGTTACCCATGCCAGCATGTGAAGTCCCATGTGCTCTCTCTCATGTGACCAGCAATCACGGTATGGAAACGTGTATATGGAATTATGCTACATGCATTCCAAATACCTACAGCCTTCCAGGCCATATGAAGTTGAAGAAGCTGCAGCAGTATGCTGCTCTCCAAGGAAATTGTCTTCCAGTGAGGTACTGCTAGAAGGAAGAGCACCACGGCACTTCTAGTTCAGAAAGCCACCCACCAGGAACAGCCCAGAGTCAGAAAGAAGCCCTGGCAGAGGGCTCGCATACAAGGTGGGAGGAGGAGAAAGGCAAGGATTCCTGCTGAGTGAATCTTGATGCTCAGGGCCTGCCTGACCTTCAAGCTAGGTGGACTAACAGTAGTGAATAAGTCTTGAAGAAAGCCGTCTTGCATTCCAGAATAATATACACTTCCTCTGCACAACCTCCATGCAGTGGCTGAAATAAAACTATACTTGCAGCAGTCAGCTAATGTTTTCACCTGCAAGGCTGGGGGATACCAGGTTTGCTTGCTTGGGACGAGCATTACGGTTTCTAGTACACAATGACTTCCATATATGTGTAGCTACATATGGAACCTTGCTCTTAGCGGGAGACTGCTAGGATTGCCTTTGGAGCCACAATAAACCAAAGATATACTTTTCTGGTGGAAATTAGTAGCATCATTTACTGTACTAGCTTCTCCTGTTAAGTTTATAGACATACAGAGGACAAAATAAAATCTTATGCTACTGAATAGTATGGAAAGAAGCATATCTGAGCATAAAAGTGAGTTTTGAAATCATTAGTCTCATAATTAGAAGGCTCTATTCTTTATCTGCATACTTTTGAGAATATTAGAAAAATAGTGTAAGCTAGTACAGCAGAGATAAACTTTTGACTTGGGTTTGTGTATAGCAAAAGATGTACATTCAACAAAGACAGATGTTATTTTTACCATTTGTTATAAAAAAGACCAAGCCTCAGTATTAATTGAAAGAAAATGGACAAGTAATGAAACTTAAGTGACAGATATATCTCTGCTTTTAAATAACACCCCCCACACACACCCCACCATATAACAAGTGATGAACAACATGAATAACAGGCACCATACCTTTCAGTAACCACTTGTAAAGCACTCTGGAAGTGAAAGCAATGCAATTGCATCAGTGAAAATTTGCACATCCTTTGTGCACGCTAATAGACAAGCCCTGACACAGAGCCCAAAACTAAAAAGTGCCAGCTGCTCTCAACATATCTTCAGCAGGAGTTTCATTGGAAAAGTATGCAGAAACAACCTTCCCCTTGCAAGGGATAAGTAGTTCTGAAATGCAAATGCCAGGGCAAGCACAAAGGAGTTGTGCTGAAGGTCGGATGAACCCCCTGTCAGACAAACAAGGGAAAAAAAAGAATAAGGAGGTGGGAGTAAACAAAATGCTGCTAAATGAACATAATGTGATGTAAAGCCACTTTTCTGCTTCAATTATCCTTGTCTCAGTAAAATCATCTCAGTGTTTCCCAGCCACTGGCAATCAGAGTCAGTTTATTCAAATACTAATCCTATAAATGGAAACGGAAAATTAAATCCCGTAAGACTGTAAATAACTAGGGTGCTGCATCCTGAAGCATATGAAATGTTAAGCAACACACTGCCATTTCCTGGAAAAAAATAATAATGGAAATTCTAATTTGAGCATGAAATTCTTCCTTTTAGAATTGCTTAAAATGTAATTAGTGGGTGAGATACTATTTCTTAAATGTATTTGTAAGTGGAAGAGGACTCCTGGCCCTGACACCTTGAGGAGCTAAAAAAATAATAAATGTTAAATAATAGTCAGAATCTGCATAAACAAGTACATCTGTCATTAATTATTCGCCCAGCGATGGCACTTGGAAAAAAAAAAGAGAAAAAGACTAAGACATGAAACAAAACAAGAAGAGAGAGAACAAGATGCCACAAAACCCATAGAAAGCCATATGTTCAGCCAGAGATTTTTACAGTTTCTTCACATCACAAACAGGCATTGTATTGGGTGAGCCAACACAACAGCAGTGGTGTCAACTACAAAAAAAAAAAAAAAAGAAAAAAGAGAATAGGTCCCTGTATCTGTATTTATTTTGAATGTTTGTATTGGGTTTGCGTGGCAAGGTTTTGGTAGTGGAGGGGGCCACAGGGGCAGCTTCTGTGAGAAGCTGCTAGAAGCTTCCCCTATGTCTGATGGAGCCCATGCCAGCCGGCTCCAAGACGGACCCGCCGCTGGCCAAGGCCGAGCCAATCAGTGACAGTGGTAGCGCCTCTGGGATAACATATTTCAGAAGGGGGAAAAAACGCCTGCACAATAGCAATTGCAGCCAGAGAGAGGAGTGCGAGTATGTGAGAGGAACAACTCTGCAGACACCAAGGTCAGTGAAGAAGGAGGGGGAGGAGGTGCTCCAGGCGCCGGAGCAGAGATTCCCCTGCAGCCCATGGTGAAGACCATGGTGAGGCAGCCTGTCCCCCTGCAGCCCGTGGAGGTCCACGGTGGAGCAGATATCCACCTGCAGCCCATGGAGGACCCCACGCCAGAGCAGGTGGATGCCCAAAGGAGGCTGTGACCCCATGGGAAGCTGGCGCTGGAGCAGGCTCCTGGCAGGAGCTGTGGACCTGTGGAGAGAGGAGCCCACGCTGGAGCAGGTCTGCTGGCAGGACTGGTGACCCCATGGGGGATCCACCCTGGAGCAGTCTGTTCCTGAAGGACTGCACCCCATGGAAGGGACCCACATTGGAGCAGTTCATGAAGAACTATAGCCTGGGGGAAGGACTCACATTGGAGAAGTTCGTGGAGGACTGTCTCCCATGGGAGGGACCCCACGCTGGAGCAGGGGAAGAGTGTGAGGAGTCCTCCCCTTGAGGAGGAAGGAGCGGCAGAAACAATGTGTGATGAACTGACCGCAACCCCATTCCCCGTCCCCCTGCGCCGCTCGGGGGGAGGAAGTAGAGAATAATCGGGAGTGAAGTTAAGCCCAGGAAGAAGGGAGGGGTGGGGCGAAGGTGTTTTAAGATTTAGTTTTTATTTCTCATTATCCTACTCTGATTTGATTGGTAATAAATGAAATTAATTTTCCCTAAGTCGAGTCTGTTTTGCCCGTGATGGTAATTGGTGAATGATCTCTCCCTGTCCTTATCTCGACCCAGGAGCCTTTTGTTATATTTTGTCTCCTCTGTCCAGCTGAGGAGGGGAGCGATATAGCGGCTTTGGTAGGCATCTGGCATCCAGGCAGGGTCAACCCACCACAATGTTTAAGTGCCTCTTCCTCAGTGGCCTTTTTGTTCTGGAGTTGTCTTTCATTTCCAGAGGCATCAGGGTAGAGATGTGCATCCAGCTTAGTGAAGACACACTCTTATGACAGCATGAGCAGAGACTCAACTCTGACTTCTAGCACTCACCAGGAGCACCCAGTTTGCCAGAGAATCCTGATGCTCTTACGCTAGATACAAGATTACTGTCACAAATGCACACCAGACAGCGAATCTCTCCCACATGAGCTGCATGCAGCTAAATTCTGTGAAAGCTGTATCCACAGGACGATTGCATCACAAATACCCACATTCCACAGGCCATAAAACATTTTAACACATCTAACCAAACCAAACCAAACAATTTACTACAAAAGATTCAAATCCACAAAAATAACATTTCATGGAAAGAGAGCAAGAGACATTTTGGATGTTGCAATGGCCCTCAGTCCTTTTAATACCATGGAATTTTCCTAGATTAAGATGTTAATCCAGATGATGTCAACACTATCTCCCATAATACCCTCATGAACAAACAGTGTTGTGCAATTTGATATATTGCTTATATAGAACTTTCTTAGCATAACTTGCTTAGCATTAGTAGCTAAATTTGCTGAAGCCTTAGGCTGCAAGCTGTGAACTTTCACCCAGATATGCTGAACTTTTACCTAGCTAAGTAAAAGAAGGACCCAGTGGTGGTTCGAGCTGGAAGATAAGGAAGCAGGGAAGGCCGCTACAATCATCAGCTGACACAGCAACCTTAGAGATAAGAGAAGGAACAGTCCACCTAGAGATAATGAAGGGACCCAATGAAGAACGGGAAGACCCCAGACCGTAATATTACTACTGGTCAGAACTGTTGCGTGAGGGGTGGGGAATTTAGATTGTAAGGGTATAATTGCCCAGGGTTACCTTTGTTCAGGGTCCCTCTTCGGAGGCACCCAGCTTGAGCTGCTCCACATGTCAGACAGATAAACCATTTATTTACTCAGCAGATTGGCGACTCATCTTCTTTGAGCAGGAACCTAGGGCCGAGCCCTGTTGATGGTGGCATAATTCCTGGCAGGTGGCATGATTTTCTCAACAAATAGACTAGGTCAGTGGACAGTGAAGTGAATTAAAAACTGATGGACTACTGAGCTCAAAGTGTTTTGGTCAGTGGCACAAAGCCCACCTGGAAGCCAGTCACTAGTGGTGTGCCCTGGGGGTTGATACTAGGTCTAGTACTGTTCAACATCTTCATTAATGGCCTGGATGATGGGGCAGAGTACACCCTCAGCAAGTTTGCAGATGTTGCAAGACTGGGAGGAGTGGGTGATACACCAAATGATTGTACTAATGTTCAGAGGGACCTTAACAAGCTGGAGAAATGGGCTGATAAGAATCTGATGAAGTTTTAACAAAGGGAATTGCAAAGTCCTTCACCTGAGGAAGAAAGACCCCATGCACCAGCTCAGGCTGTGGACTGACCAAATGGAAAGCAGCTTTGCCGGAAAGAACTTGGGGGTCATGCTTGACAAGTTGAACATGAGCCAGCAATGTGCACTTGCAGTAACAGATGGCAATGATATCCTGGGCTGCATTAGGACGAGTGTTGCCAGCAAGTCGAGGGAGGTGACCCGTCCCCTCTACTCAGCACTGGTGAGGCCACATCTGGAGTGCTGTGCCCAGTGCTTGGCTCCCTGTCACAAAAGAGACATGGATGTATTGGAGCAAGTCCAGTAGAGGGCCACAAAGATGATTAAGAGACGAGTATCTGTCACACGAGGAGAGGCTGAGAGAGCTGGGGTTGTTTAGCCTGAACAAGAGCAGGCTCAGGGAGATCTTTTCACTGTATATAAATACCTGATAGGGTGATGAAAGGTGGTGGAACTGGATTCTTCTCAGGTGTGTCCAGTGATGGGCAAGAGGCAATGGGCACAAATTGCAATATTAAAAAAAAGTCCATTTAAACATAAAACAAAAATGTTTTTACTGTGAGAGGGATTGAGCACTGGCACAGATTTCCCAGAGAGGTTATGGAGTCTCCATCCTTGGGGATATTCAAACCGTGACTCAACATGTTCCTGGGCAACCTGGTCCAGCTGATCCTGCTTTGAGCAGGGGTTTGGACTAGATGATCTCCAGAGGTCCCTCCCAGTATCACTAGTTCTGTGATTCTGTGATTTGGATCTACTTGTAGGCAGGTAAAGATTTTGCAAGACATTTATGCATTAATAAAAATAAAGAGATACAGAGTTCATTTAGAGCCATTCTACCAAGCTTGTGTGGTATCATCAAGAGATCATTGTAGCAATAATTAGCAAACAGCTTCTCAGCTCCACTGAAAATCTTAGAAAATTAGATGAAACTCACTGACTCATCTGTTTTTACTTTGAAACAAATAATCTAAAAAAAATACTTGGAAGGCAAAGCAGACAAAACCAGAACACCATAACAAAAATAATAAACAAATGTACCCATCTGAGCAATGCATATCATTTTAAAGTCTCTCTGATTTCTTGGTGGGAAAAGTATGTGAGCAGCTGGCTGTCAAACCCCTTCTGTGATAGCAATAATCTTAGAAGCATAGAATCGTAGAATGTTTTGGGTTGGAAGGGACCTTTAAAGGTCATCTAACCCAACCCCCAATCTTCCTCAAAGACTATTGGCATTAAGTGCTGAGGCTTTGTTATCTACCTCAACATGCCTGCTCAGGGAAGGTCTTTGCAAACTGCAATTCCTCCTGAATTGCAAACCTCCTCCAAACTGCAGTTTTCTCCTGAAGGAGGAGTTAGCCACTCCTCTTCCTTACAAAACATTTTTTAGTGACTTTCTGCTCCTCAGTAGGAGAACTACCACATACTAGATCACTCACAGTTCTTACTGCTTCCAGGAAGCTTAAAGAATTTTCCTCTTTTCTTCAGTCACTACTTTTGCTGCTGCTGTTACGGTAGATGAGGGTGACTACTCACCAAAAATACATTTAGGCCTGGCAGGTTTGCCCAAAATTTTGTAACTATGTAACTGTCTCAGCCTTATGACCTGATTAATTTTGGAAATACTTTCGGGTTTTCATAAAATAAAGAAAGTCAGACAAACATTTCATGGTCCATGGTCATTTCATGACCAGTGTTGGTGCAAGCAATTTATTGATTCTGCATGAAAGAAAGAGCTAAAGTCATCTCATGTCAGTACGGAGCAGCTTAAGGGGAAAATACAGAACAACAGTTGCAATGACTAGGGATGAGCTCTATCATTGAAAATTCTCATCACTGGGATGTTGTTTAGTGAGACATCACTAGAACTTATTTTGTCATTGCAGTTGACTTCCTTGATGTATTATATGGTGGGCCAGATATTCAGTTGGTTTCTATGCCTGTACCTCCATTGATTTAGTCTAAGTGCTCAGACTCACCATAGCTGAGGATCCAGCCTATAGCTTTTGAACAATCATTACAAATTCTGAAAGTTGGTGTATGCTGTGTTTAGAAGAAGGGGCAGGAAGGAAACTCTGAAAACATTTACAGTGAATTTTAGTATTTTCAGCCAGTCACACCGAGGGAATGACTTGAAAAAACACTAATTAGTATCTTCATTTGCCTCTGAAATATTCTTTAGCTTGTTTCAGTCTCATTTCATCCTTTCCCAGATTGCATTTATTATCATTCACATGTAAAACCCTTGGAGTCTTTCGACTGAAGATCAGCTGGGAACATGTTAAACCTAAAGGACATACAACAGAGTGTGAATAGAGCGCCCTCTCCCACAGAAACTGAAACACTAGCAGCGACAGCTAGCAGAGTCAGGGATTCACAACAGAGTGTGCAATGTGGAGAAATTTGGCTGACTGAGGACAACGTGTGGATGACTCCTGCTCTTTCATTTACCACCTCAGACTGGAGCCAACAGTCATTCCACTAATCCCTCTTGCGGGTCCCCACAGGACCACGTATTCCTCTGGTCCCTTCCTCTTTATTCCATTCTGAAGGCATTGAAAGGCATTCAAGGCATTTCTGCCTTGAAAATTATGAGGTGCATCGGGGCAGGTTTTGGTGAAGGTCGTCCCTACTCCATGTGTGTATGGTCTGTGTGATGGAAGGGGCATGCAGATGTCCATTAGTTTACCTAGAATAATTCTGACCAGCCTCCAGGGTGTCTGGAAATGCTGGATAAATGTCACAACTTCTCAAATTCCTGTCAGACATGATAAAACTTCAAGGGAACTAAAACATTTCCAGGGCACTTGTTTGTCCCCATCTTTGATTTGCATATCAAAACACAAATAGATGAGTGAAAAGAGTGAGCAGAGACACCACTATAGCTTATTTTCACCTTTGCTTACTAGTGTCCTCCATTGTATCATCCCTGATGCATTAAATGAATGAGAAAGTTGTAGGTAAGGGAAAAAAAATCTGGCTACAGAGAAGCATAGAAGAACATCTGCCCAAGTAATTTTATGTGTGGATCCTTCCTTAAAAAAATAGAGAAAACATCTGCTTGGTTATAAATGGAAAATGAAAAAAAAAAAGAGAGAAGAAATTCCTTTTATTTTTCTTTCCCTTACTACACAATTGTATCAAAAAGTTAAAGATGGTTAAGGAAATGCAACTAATAAACATCAGAGCCCAGATATGGGTCTATAGCACTTAGTCACTTAATTATTTCATTTTGAAGTCAATGTGAATTAACCATCTATTTTATGTTTGGGGACCTGGACTCCACCTCTGGTTTTCCTGCCACATCACTGCCTACATTTCACTCTAGCAGACTCCTCAGCACCAGACCAGTGGTGATGCTGGAAATGCTTTGCAGATGGTGTCCTGACCTGAAAGTGCAGATCCTGGGTTCTCTCTAATTAGTTGCCACATGGCTTCTCCTGTACAAATACCTCTAGCCCCGCTCTCCAGCCACAACCTCCTGTGCCTTGAAACTGAACTGTGACACTGAAACCAAAGGTCCAGCTAGTTCACTGTCCTGTTTCTGACAGTGCCCCACAGTAAATGCTTCGGAAAAGTCTTAGGTCAGAGCAAGGATGGAGATAAACCTTACTCTGCCAAACTTTTGCAGCCTAGAGCAGGACGTATTTTAAGGACTTCCTCAGTAGAAGGTTACAGCTGGAGCATGCCAATTAAATTACTCCTCAGGGGTCTATTCTCCATGAGCTTATCTAGTTTCCTTTTTAACCAAACTATAGTTTTGGCCTTCACAATGTCCTGTGTCAATGCGTTCCACAATTTATGCTCTTTGTAATGGAACATTTCCTTCTGTTTGCTTTGGCCCTTCAGCCTGCTAATTTCCTTGGGTGTTCCCTAATTCTTGTACTATAAGATAAATAATGATTTCTGAATTACCTCCTTTTCTGCCACCATTAGACAGGTATTTGTCCTGTAGCGCATCTACCTCCTTTCCCATTATCTCTTTTCCAGGCTGAAAAAAACCTGGTTTGTATAGTTTCTATACATATGTCCTGTGTTTTAGGTCTTTCTGTCATGACGACTGGAAGGCCGTCATGTGATGGCCAGATACCACAGGCATTCCTTCTCGTGGTACAAGTGCAGCTTTGCCTGCAAAACTCAACCACCGAGAGCGTCCATAGGAAGGTGTACAGAATGGCTAAAGGAGAAAAGATACACAATAGTCCAAATGGGCCCAGTGGCCATGGAGGTCAGATCCAGGTTTTGGGCCATCCTTCCTGCCACAGGCCAAACCCTCCAAGCAGCTTGCTCTGTCCTCCCTCCATGCAGCCAGGAACTTACGCCCACCTCTCCACTACATTGCCACGTTCCCCTCCTCTGCCGCAATCCCCACATCCTTCCAGGTGGTGATACCATGAGCATGGAGGGAGAGCTGTGGACAGAAGTGCAAGCACTACCGCAGGAGAGTAGTGATACAAGTTGTGCTTATTATGAGGATGCTGCTGTCAAGGGCATCCAAATGCTACTTGAAGGAAGAACTACTTTTTGTTCTCTGGCAGCTGATGCCCATATATTTTATTCTTTTTTTTTCCCCCAGTCCTTCTAACTTAGCACTTCCCTGTGTACAGAAATTGCTCCCTCATAGCTTTTTCAGCAGTGACTTGGGAACATTGGTCCAGTCACATTTCTGTTTGGGAGTTAAAGGTACTCAGTTAGATCTTAGCACTATCATCTGATGAATAATCCTCTCAGTATCCAGTAGTTGCTGTTAAAGTTTTCTCAGAAGGAAAGATGGTGTCACCTCCTGCTCTGCCTGGCTCTGCATACCTCCCCCCCACCAACTGGGGAGCCTACCTGTGCACCACAAGCTGCTTGTTAAAAAAATAATAATATCGTCAGAAGTGCAAGCTTTCCCACAGGAATTTTGGATATATCACATTTATAAGGCCTCCATGGGGTCTGGGCAAAATATACTTTTGGTTTGGACCTAGACAAGTGCCATTGGAGCAGCACTGCCCTGCAGCCTAGCTGGATTTTTCAGACGAGCCATCTGCCAGTGCTGTATAAATAAAGGACAGTGGATTCTAGTGTTTAAGTGGGCTATACAATTCTTTGAGTGATGTCCACCCAGTATTATTGTCTCTCTATGGACACAGATGCTAATGTTTATGTTAGCTGGTCTAAATTTTCTACTACCATTTATCAGGAAGTGAGCACTAAGCTGAATTTGGGAGCAGTTCCAAATTCAGCCAAGGCAGTTTATTTTCAAAGAAAACACTGTTGACAATAGAATTGGGGTTTAGAGACCTCATCTTCTAGACACACAGACACATTCAAAAGTTGCTCCCTAAAATATGGAGCAAGCACACTAGTTGGCCTCTATATACCATCCTAACACCGTCTCTGTGTGTTTGTGTACATTAGACTGTACTTTTTCTGCTGCTTTTGAAAAAGACTTGAGGTGAGGGATTTCAGCAGTTCACAAGGTTTAATGTTGCATGGCACAGTCTGATTTTTGCAGGTTTATATTGGCCAATATTTATTGAATTTTATTGAAGAACTGTATTTTGTTTACATTCTGGCTGGGATTTTGAGATCCCTTCGCCAGACACCCACAAATACCTTACTACTTCTAAAAGTACAGGTTGTACAAAGAGAAGCAATATGCAGCCTGTCAAAACCACGTTAAAGGGAACAGGCCGTTACTGAAACTCAAAAAGATCCAAGGAGCTCCCCGATCCTGCAATTTCACTGGCACTGAGGGGCTTTGCAGTATCTGCTCAGCCTTGGTAATTTAGCACAGACTGTAGCAGAAAGACCATTCAGCTTTCTGAAGTCTCCAGGAGGACACAACGGCAAAGAAAGAGAAGGAAGGCCACAGCTATAGCTAGGGTGAGACACATCCTTGCCGCAGCAGCAGTGCTTGCTGTACGTACATGCTCGATACCCAGCTCGTGAAGGATGGCAAAGAGTCGTTCCTACATTGGAATCTCTCAAGGAGCAAAATCACGGCCTAACAACAGTAGAAAAAGAGCCTTGAAAACTTTTTCTTATTTCTTAAAATAGCTCTCCCCCATGTGCCCCCTCCCCCGCCCTCCTCCCTATTTTTGGCAGGGAGCTAGCTATAGCAAGTAATTAAAGAGGGACTTTCATGCTGGGACAAACATGCAGAAACGAAAACATTTTACATTTTTCTTTGCCAGTACGTACATTTCTGAGTAAATATTATTAAAGATACTTGCATAAGGAACAGAGCTTCTTCTCTTGGAAGCCAAATGACTTTTTCTGGTTTTATTCTGCATTTAACAAGGTCATGTCTGATCACAGTTATACAAATGGAGTAATTATTCCCTGATAAAATTCTAAGGCAAGGCTTCATTTTACAATTATCCACAAAAGGTGGGAAGGAGGTGGCATTATACAAATCAGAAAGAGCATTTGTCAAATGTCAGTCACTGCAACATATTGCATGGAAGGGAAAACTGACAGACTTACACTTTTTTAAGGACTTGGCCTTGGCATTTTCATTTTTTATTTTAATTTCATTTTCATTTTGAAATCATAAAAAATTGGCACAAAACTCCCCAGTTTTAGGAGACTTTTTAAAGCAGCATATAAGGCAAAAATCCTTTCCAGAAAGAATTTTTCCTGGATAAGGGAATCAGGAGCAGTCCTGGTCGGACTTATGCCAGACCCCTTCAGAATCATTAGTCTCCTCGAAGGATTTCCTTTATTTTCATAATATTACAGCACATCCCAATCTTCCACTTTAGTTTACTGCTTTTTTTGTGGTGGGAAATTGTCCTTACACAACAGCATCATCAGCCCTAATTTTGTAAATATCAATCTGCATAATTAAGATTTATATTTATCAAAATATTTATACTTCCTTCTCTCTGTTAGGAGGGGAAAATTATATTTTATAATTAGGCAGTGGCAACAAACAAGATGTGTAATTGTGTTATTAGCATGTGTGAACTCAGAATAGGAAGCCCTGTGAAACTTTGCTTGGGAAAAAAATGTTCTGGGCTTGCACAGTAGGTGACTGTTAACTTGCCAGCTGTTGCCAGTCTCAAAATGCCAAGACTTACCATATTAGTTCACTATGGGTCAGATTCATTCCTCAGCAGCGGACACTTAAGCGTTAATTAAGTTTCACTGAAGCCTCTGACAGCGAAACATCGGTGATCCCTAGGCCTTTTCCATGTGGTCTCCTCATGCATGAACCTCCTTCCAGATATGATTGCATAAGAGCAAAGGAAGACATAAAGGAAGAAAAAATAAAATATAATTAAAAGAAAACAGCATGAAAGAGATTTTATTGATGTATCTGTACATATATATTTGTGCATGTGTTTCTTCACAACAGGCAAAACCTTACCTTCACTGATTTTCACAATTAGCTTTACCAAAGATGCAAATTCATTAACCCAGAGATATTAAAATATCTTCCAAAACATTTCTTTATGGTTGAATTAAATTTTATATCCTTTAATACAGCATCTAAGATTAGAGAAACGGTTCTACTTAATTGTCATCATTTACTGCTGCACACCAAAATTATGGTTTCTATCCATTCTTCTGATGGGGTCAGGTGTCCAGGGCATGAGTAAGGGAACACGGCAGCGCCCAGCCATGGTGGCTAATGACACAAAGAATGTGGACAAAACCTTGGTTCATCACAATAAGAGGCTCTCGTTCTGCAATATAAGAGGCCTTATGTAATCACATTAAATAGAAGATTAAAATTCAGGATCATTTGACCCTCAGTCAGTCAGTCAAAACATTTAAACCTATACTTTAAAACTTACTTCTATTCCCATCAGGCAACACACTTCACACATGGCTAGAGTTAGACAGACATTTAAATGGTTTGCCATGGCCTCCTTCAGATAATTCATTAGTCCACTCATGGATCTGACCACCAGATTCTAGCATAACACTGGATAATAGGGACTTGACTGGGAATATACTGATTTATTCGAATCCACCTCATCTGCTCACTTTCTTCAGGCACCCTGTGTTGCTAGCCATCTGACTAGCCCGAGTGAGTCAAGCAGTCAGAAAGCCTGTTAGCCCTAGCAGGAATGCTTAGGTATCTCAAACAAAATATACAAGAATTTTAATCATTTAGAAAAGAATTAGGATTTTGACTTTTTTATTGTAGCATGCAAAATATTTGAAAACCTGACATTTTAGATGACCTGGAAACTTCTATATATCTGTGTTTCAAAGATCGCATTGACTTTTTATCAGCAGTCCTGGTCAATGGGGGAGGTCCCGGATGACTGGAAGTTAGCCAATGTGATGCCCATCTACAAGAAGGGCCGGAAGGAGGATCCGGAGAACTACAGACCAGTCAGCCTGACCTCAGTGCCCGGGAAGATCATGGAGCGGCTCACCTTGAGTGAGCTCACCGGGCAGGTGCAGGACAACCTGGGGATCAGGCCCAGTCAGCATGGGTTCATGAAAGGCAGGTCCTGCCTGACCAACCTGATCTCCTTCTATGACTGGGTGACCCGCCTAGTAGATGAGGGCAAGGCTGTGGATGTTGTCTACCTGGACTTCAGTAAGTCCTTTGACACGGTCTCCCACGGCATTCTCCTGGAGAAGCTGGCAGCTCACGGCTTGGATGGGCGTACACTTTGCTGGGTAAAAAACTGGCTGGATGGCCGAGCCCAGAGAGTGGTGGTGAATGGAGTGAAATCCAGTTGGTGGCCGGTCACGAGCGGTGTTCCCCAGGGCTCAGTTCTGGGGCCGGTTTTGTTCAATGTCTTCATCAATGATCTGGATGAGGGGATTGAGTGCACCCTCAGCAAGTTTGCAGATGACACCAAGCTGGGTGGGAGTGTCGATCTGCTCGAGGGAAGGAAGGCCCTGCAGAGGGATCTGGATAGGCTGGATCGATGGGCCGAGGCCAACTGTATGAGGTTCAACAAGGCCAAGTGCCGGGTCCTGCACTTTGGTCACAACAACCCCATGCAACGCTACAGGCTTGGGGAAGAGTGGCTGGAGAGCTGCCCGGCAGAAAAGGACCTGGGGGTGCTGGTCGACAGCCGGCTGAACATGAGCCAGCAGTGTGCCCAGGTGGCCAAGAAGGCCAACGGCATCCTGGCTTGTATCAGGAATAGTGTGACCAGCAGGAGTAGGGAAGTGATCGTGCCCCTGTACTCGGCACTGGTGAGGCCGCACCTCGAGTACTGTGTTCAGTTTTGGGCCCCTCAGTACAAGAAGGACACTGAGGTGCTGGAGCGTGTCCAGAGAAGGGCAACGAGGCTGGTGAAGGGTCTAGAAAAAAACAAGTCTTATGAGAGACTGGGAGAACTGGGGCTGTTTAGTTTGGAGAAGAGGAGGCTGAGGGGAGACCTTATCACTCTCTACAACTACCTGAAGGGAGGCTGTAGTGAAGCGAGTGTTGGTCTCTTCTCCCAAGAAACTAGTGATAGGATGAGAGGGAATGGCCTCCAGTTGCATCAGGGGAGGTTTAGATTGGACATCAGGAAGAATTTCTTCATCGAAAGAGTGGTTAGGCATTGGAACAGGCTGCCCAGAGAGGTGGTGGAGTCGTCAACCCTGGAGGTGTTCAAAAAAGGTATAGACGTGGCACTCCAGGGCCTAGTTTAGGAGTCATGGTGGTGTTAGTTGATGGTTGGACTTGATGATCTTAGAGGTCTTTTCCAACCTTAATGGTTCTATGATTCTATGATTCTAGGATTTATGGAAGTGAAACGGTATGAATTCCCATTGTTTCAGCATTTTAGAGATGGCTAGTTTTCTATAGATTCTTTTCTTGGCCTTAGAAAGCACTTTGGCAAGTGTCCACAGGCTTTCTTCTTAGTCTTCATAAGTGCACATTAAATGCTGTCTTATCTGTAAAAATATTTCTCTTAACAAATGTAGCAAATACTAGGACAAAGCAAATTCTGTTAAAAAAAAGCAACCAGATATAAATATGTCATATTGAACCTCACTACCAAGAAGACACATGAGAAACTGGAGGGTGCCTTCCTCTGCCATAAAATGAGTGCATTGAAAAAAGCTATAATAGAAAATAAAAAGAACATTCATTTGGTAACAAAAATGAGTGATCAATACTTTTGATCCCACTTATATGGCTTTGTTCCATAAAGATCATTGGTCACTTAGAGCGTCATCATCCCTGTTCTTATTTCGAGCATCTAAGATAAAAGCAGGTCCTTCACAGTAAAATTCCCGGACACAGCCTCTTACGCAATAATTACACTGAGGTTCAGTCCTTTGGATGCTGCTACCTTGAATAAGCAAACTCAAGTTTGTTTAAGCTCTAGCTTAACCAAGTGAGTTTCAGAACATGGTCTGGAACCTGCATAAAAGTGGGTGCTGGTTAACCAGTGCATATATTTGCAGTATGTGGAAATACGTGTTACTTCTGTCCAAAAGGCTTTTTGTTTGTTCATTAAAATTTAACAGTTTTGTAACTTTGGACATAAATATTCCAAAATTCCTGTCTTTCCTGACTTTAAAGAGATGCTTTTGAAGTCTTCCTCTTAGTGAAATATCAGTAACTAATAAATGTCTGTTTCAGTTAAAACACATTGATGTTAATAGGATACAGCCATTACAGTAGTTTGTGCATACTAATGCAGGCATGAAGCCACCACCCTTAGAGAGTGGATTCATGACCAGCTTATGTGGTTTTAAATGTGTGATGCTCCCAAAATCATAGAATCATAGAACCATAGAATGGTTTGGGTTGGAAGGGACCTTTAAAGGCCATCTAGTCCAACCCCCTCCCTGCAATGAGCAGGGACATCTTCAACTAGATCAGGTTGCTCAGAGCCCCGTCCAACCTGACCTTGAATGTTTCCAGGGATGGGGCATCTACCACCTCTCTGGGCAACCTGTTCTAGTGTTTTACCACCCTCATTGTAAAAAATTTCTTCCTTATATCTAGTATAAATGTACCTTCTTTTAGTTTGTTACCCCTTGTCCTATCGCAACAGGCCCTGCGAAAGTCTCCCTCCATCTGTCTTCTAAGCCCCCTTTAAGTACTGAAAGGCTGCAACAAGGTCTCCCTGGAGCCTTCTCTTCTCCAGGCTGAATAACCCCAACTCTCTCAACCTTTCTTCATAGGAGAGGTGTTCCATCCCTCAGAGGTCAGTCCTGCCCTCCCTCCACTCACAAATACTGAGAAAACAGTATTTATTGTTGGATATTTTTCTACACCCTCAGCTGACAAGTATGATCCGCCTGGGGTGACCAGAGCTGTAAGTCTCCAGTGCAAACCCCAGAGGCAGACCATAACACCAGGAGCTGTGACAAAAATAGCCACTGTGAATTCAGCAGGGAATGAAACACCCAAGAGCCCCCCGTCCTATCACTCTGCGCAGATTGACAGGTAATTATCCGAGCTGTAAATCCGGTGAGTGCTGAGTGAGCTGGGTGGGTGGGTGAGAGGCAATCCCTGAACCCCAAAGAGAGATTTGCTTTGGCTGTATCTGCAGTCCTTTGCCATGTGTGACCATATGAGCCCCCCCTTGGCAGTACCTGCATCGACACCCAACGGGAGGGAGCCACCAGACAGCATGACCACTGCTGGTGGCACTTGCCCTGTGTGCTCTCTTGTAACTCCTCAGCCTAATCTGCAAATTCGCCACAAGCAGTGTGGGATACCTTCAGGCCCAGTCAGGGCATCTGGCTCTCTTAGAGGCTTCAAATAAGTCCTGTAAGTCATGCATCAGCTTTGGGCCAGACTTCTGTGAGGGGGTAACTTCATGTATAGCATTCAGCCTTCCTCTGCTGGCTGGTTCACCTTGACACTCTGGGTGCAAAGAGAATATGCCTTACCCTCAAACCTTTCAAATAAACAGAGGCAGTGGCTCTGCACTTGCAGTCAGCGTGTCAGGCTCACACAGGTGCAAATGGCTTCAATGTTCAAGGTTAAGCTTAATTTGCTGAGTTGTCATGGGGCTGGTCAGGTTAAATTTTGTGATCTGCCCAACAAAAGCACTGTGTGGTTGGCTTACCCGCTAACATTTAGTAGCTGAGTATACATGCATGCTCATACCCACTGCGCACACATACAGGTTTCTTTTATGACTATGTTGCTGTCTACTTGGACTTCAACACATTTCTGGTGAATGTTTTATCCTCGTGAAAAACATACTTCCAAAGAACCACCACAGGAGGGCTCCCACGTCTAAGCTTTCTGGATACAAATGCCTGTGCACGTTGGCAATACATGTAAGGGGCTTTATTTCTCCCACTCTTCCCCTTTAGCATTAGCGACATCTTGCTCGCGCAAGTCAGGGGACAAACAGTTGTAATTTGGGCCACCCATAGTGGCTACTATGAGCAGTTAATGTGGTATGTCACGCTGAAGCTTGCCCTCCATGTCTTTCCCATCATATCATCGTTCTCCTGACCTACAGCATTTCCCGACATTTCCAGGCTTGAACTCCTTGGGAGGTAAGTTGGATGATGGTCTTAAAGAAGTGCATGATAGAGGCCTGTAAAATGAGTTTGCCTAATTCACTTTCACTGGCCCAAGCAATTTCTCTGCCCCAGGCAAATCAAATGCTATTGCTTTATCCCCCTGGTCTCCCCATCACATAGGAAACCATGCTGATCACTCTGAAGCAGGCAAATGAAGCAGGAAGGAGTTCCAGAAATGCTGCAGCCCACTCATCTGTTCAGATTGTCCATAGGATAAGAGAGCTCAGCCACGCCGAAGGCTCTGGGCCAGGATCCCCACGATAAGGGTTAGCTCCACAGAGTGATTTCATGAAACAGTTTCTCGTCCAAAGACGTAAACACTAAATACCTTCTTTGGAAAAGATCCATTTGTTTAAAGACTAGAAGACAAAAAGCAGAAAAGAGATGTGGAAATGTGAACTTTTGCCTGTTTGTTTTTTTTTTTGTTTTTTTTTTTTCCTTTATGAAAACGTTTAGCACATCTTAAAACTTCTAACACAAGAGCTTTTTCATTTCTTTCTCACTAAGTCAGTTTTTCTCTAGACTCAGCAAAACAAGCTCTGTTTATTAATGTGAGCTCGTCCCAAGATTTGGTTTTGCCAGGTCTTGAGCGTTAGAAATCCCCTAAAAATCCTTTCCTTCTCATCCATCCTCCTAGCCTTCCTCTCCCACAACATACACAAGACACTTCCTTCAAGTTTGCTCTGAGATCAGAGTTTCCTCAGGATGTTCAGCCTCAAGCTTGAGAAACACTGCAACACATTAGTCACCTCCGTCACCACAGTTCCCAAATACACCAGCAAGCCAGACTTCCAGCTGATGCAATTCATCAGCGTTACTCTGTCAAGTTTCACTGCAGACCTGATCCACGGCATCCACCGCAGCAAATCACTACACCACAGCCACTCGCCGGCCTTATTTTGTGGGTAACTTGAGAGGCACCATGACCAAAACAAAAGTGTGGGAACTCATTCCTTATGTTTAGGGCCGTTTGAATATTAAATTTTTGCTCAGAGTCAGATACAGATAAAAAGAAGGGGACGTGTCTGCCTGTTATTGAGATTTGTAGAAATGTGAACAAAATAGTAGTATTCTTTAGGAATATCTAATTGCCTCTTGCATCCCTCATTAACTAGTGATAACATAAGCATGTGCACAAAAAGTCAACACAGGGAGTACATACTGAATAATATTTACTTTATCATAATCATGTGTGAGAGCTCTGCATTAGATATAATTCACCCAAGAGGAATTAATTTTTTTTTCCTCATGTCTTCTCTAGATTTCCAGGTTTTGAATAACACTTGCAACAGGACAGTTTGTTCGGCAGATCTGTGGTGTCATGAAACTGGGCAGCTCCTATGTCTCACGGCACAGGCCAAAGGGTAGGGATTGTACGTCTTGCTTACACAGTGACAATGCTCAAGTTCCTCCAAATAACAACACATTCCCATTCACAGCACACGCTAAAAGATAACTCTAATGCAGTGGTAAAACAACTCCATTGTCACCTATATCAGTATCAGCGAAAAGTGAAATCAGGAGAGATACATACTAGTAAATCTAGTATGAGTGAACAGGGATTCATGTCCTTAAAAAATTCTAATCGGCTTCCTGATCAAAGCACAGCTGTGTTTTCTGCTCCTGTTTTCCTCACTGGATGTGCAAGTTAATATATTTCTAAATAATTTTCCAGAGAAGTTTTGTTTTGTTTTCCACTTTCACAGAATGGTTGAATGGATTTTCCTCAGACTTTCTCCCAGAAGCCATTGGCTGAGCTCAGTGATGGAAAATTTCAGCCTAGAAAGTAGAACCTTTCAGAAACTCAGGAGCAAGGGAAAACACTGGACTTGGAGCAAAAACTATTTTGCAGCCTTAATTACAATACTACGTCAGCTTCCATGTGGACGCTATGATACAGACATAGCATTGATTTGCACATGCAAGTTTGAAGCTGAGGCAATCAGTGTTAGTTATTTTATTGACCAGTAACATGAGAAAAACAGAAGATGCACACAGCTGGGATATGCTACTGGCCTGATTTGACTCACCAGACTTTCTCAGGAAATGTTTGAGCATGTTTCATTCAGTAGGTGCAGCCGGCATGCCTGGACATAGCACACCTCTTCTGTTTGATGTGGCTTCATAGGGCTTGCACATCCTTTGTATCACATAGGCCTGTGGGCGCTCAGGGCAAAATGAAATTGGCTGATGATGAAATGGCAAGCATATGCAGTGGCACCCTTCAAAAGTCCTCTGGTACTATAAGAACATACAAATCAGAGCCCTGGTGACAAACTCATTTCTCACAGTTCTTAGCCCCCTGTAACCACACGACGGCACACAGGATGAGAAAGAGCAAGTCCAAGGCAAGAAACTTCATAAACACTTGTGGAATGTATTTCTCTGCAGGGACACCATCATTCATTTCCTGTATGAGAATCAGGAGAGATCTAGCTTGTAGGGGCAGGCAGCAAAATCATTGGGAGACCTCCTAGTTGTGTGACATAGCCTTTCTGTTTTGCTTTTCACCATCTGTCAAACACTTCCGTTGATGTGTAAGACAGGGCATGCCAACATAGCCTTAGCAATTTGATTGCAGCTCACACTGAGCGCCTACACTGGTTTGTATGAAAGAACTCTTTAGACTAATTGTGCAAGAAATAGTGCCCACAGAGTAGCAATTACTGTGTCCTCCCATGCCGTGTGCCAATTATTGCTCCCTTAGAGCACCAGCAGCAGCTCAGGAGAAGCCAATTTGCTGCTGATGCAGTTTGCAGCAGGAAAAATAGCTAACCTAAACAGAAGGAACCTAAAGGTGGGCTCTGGCCTTCTTAGTGGCCAGAGCTCCTGTGCTAGCTTACAGCTGGGACCAGAAGATGCCAAGATGCTATTTAGCCTTTCAGGTTGGTGAAGTGCTTTTGGATTCTGAGTAGAAGGTGGTTATTTTTTGTAAGCTTTGATCTGCAGTGAAAAAAATTCTTCATTTTACCTCAAAAAGGGCAGAATATCTAACCATTCCTTTGAGAACAGGAGAGGAATTGATTCTTGCATAAAGGTTAGCATAAATACTCAGAGAAGGGAAAATGTATGTTCCCCACTGTAGCTGCCTGTGGTTGCTCCTTCCTTCTCGTTTCCATTAGAGGGTGCTCTTGTTTCAAAAATTCAAAAATTCCCCAACCGAGGCTTTCTTCAAAGAGTTGCCTTTAAAGCAGGTCTTCAAGTTAGGTGGTCCAGTCCAGTTACTAAATGCTAAGCAAGGTAGGAGACAGCATGATTAAACAAGATAGCATTACTTATTTTCCCTGCTGTACAAGTCAGGAGCACTGCAGACATTAAAGATCAAGAGGCAGCAGCTGTGTAGAAACTGTTCTCCTTGGAGTCTCTCATTACACAGACCCTGCACAGAGCCTCACCAACAGGCTAAAACCACTTTTCATAGTTTTGTTCTTTCTCTCTTTTAAAAGGGAAGAGGCAAAAGGACTGTTTACATTTGCATTTTAAAGTCCATTTAAACAAAAGCCTTCCACTTTGTACAGAAGATTGGAAAGAAGCTGAATCTGATATTTATAAGACTTTACAAGTAGGTGCACTTTAAACAACCCAAATAAAGCACAAACAAACACAGGATAGATTTTTCTGCTGTCACATTGGCAACGATGACTCAATGCAAGCTATTCTCTGCTGGAAGAGGAGACGCTTGATCTCTGCAGCTGTCCCTCCCGATAGCCCACATATGATAGCCTCCTTCCCCCAGAACCTTCCATCTAGAAGGCAGCATAACATTACTTGGGGGAGGTGCTGGCGCTTCGCAAAAGGCACAACACAGCCACTTGGTACATGCTTCCTGTGGCGACTCATTTCCATTCCTCTCTTCACTTCCATTCTTCCCTTCACTGTTTCTGTAGGTCATGAGAATTGCCCTCAACAGCCCTCAATAGCTGGCCTTCCTCTTCCCCTCAGCACCTGGTGTCACGAAGCCTGTAGCCCAGCTCCGTCCTGGCAGTCTGTATGGATGCATTTTTTAAGTGCTCAGACTTGAATGATTTTAAAAGATAGCGACAATAACAACAGGTTCCTGGAAGTACAGTGTTGGCTAAGCACTGTCAATATTTGAGAATCTTACAGCTAAACATGTCTGCATCTGCCTCAGAGAAGAGACAGTTGACCCTTCAGGCACTGGGGAAGTCTCCCCCCCACCAAGATCCAGCTGCAGACTAAGGAGAAACAAAACTCTCCCACCGCTTCAGTTGCAGGCTGCTGCATTTACAACTGACACTCCTGGCTATGATTTCTACTAGTGTTTAGCAGCAGCTGTGCCCCCAGCTGGGAGCTTTCACTTTCTATTTTTAAAATCAGTGAAATCAGGAGCATATGGGGCCTCTAATTTACCATGTATTTTTAATAATAAAATCCACTCAGCAGCATATCAGACTATAATTCTACCCTGGAGATGCTTTGCTCCCTAGGAGATCCTTTATCAGGGCTTAATATACCTGATTATATTAGGTGTGTGACATTCTCCACAATTTGCTATCATCAAAGTGTGCAGTATATCACATAAAAGCATGTGCCATACAGTGTTTTTTCCCCAGGACCAGGCTCAGAAGCAAATAAGTGGCAATAGCTTCTCACTTTGGTGCAAAACTGGAAATTGTGCATGACAGCCAGTTACCTCCAAGATACCTTCTTATTCCTATGTTATGAAGGTGGTTAGTGAATATGATGTGTTTGGATTCATAGCACATTTGTGCATGTAAGTGGTTTGCGCATTTAAGTGCATATAAATTTTAAGCAAAGCTATATTTGCAGGAGGCAACTATTTCCAGCTAGAAGACAAAACTAAATAGGAGAATGAGGAAGAGACAGAATTTAAGCAGTATCTGGCTAGGGGTGAGAAGAAAACTGAGATGGATGGCAAAGGAATAATGTAGGTGATATAATTTTTGCTTGGCATAAACAAGTCTTTGGGAATTACAGAATCAATATATTGTTCTGTTTTTCCCCTTGCCCCTTAAAACCAAGACCACTTTTCTTCATTTCGGTGGAGGTCTACAGCCTAATCTGGATGTCCATCAGAACTAGGCCTACTCCTACCTTAGGCTGCTCTAATCTTTGCATTGAAAGGTTTTGGGAAATTTTTTTTGTTAGAGTCAACAGTTATACTGATGTATAGCTGGTAAGAAATGCTAGAATGGCAAATCATGCAGATCTTGAAAGTAAGGTCTTGAAAGAAACATGGCAGTTTCACAAATACGCTTTTCAAGCACCTTTACATAAGCGGATAAGCAACTAACTATATGGCAACCCTTCTGGTGTTCCCATGTGTGTAAAGATTTTATTTTTTGCCAAAGGACCTCTATATGTCAATTGCCTTCCATGTGTGAGCTTAAAAGGCTACCCAGAGCTTTCTACATTCTGTCCCATGGATACTTAGAAGGCCTAAGTAGGCTTATGACATTCTGTTTATGAATGACCTCTGACTTTCAAAGAGTATCCATTTCTCATTCATTTTACCTTGTTATGATCTGGTGGAATCAGGTAACCCTTCAAGGTTTCCTTCAGGGACTCTCCATCCTCCTTTGAAGTGCCAACACAGAGGAAACACATGTCCCTGAGACGCCTCTGAACTGTGAAGGCACCAGCTCTTGCACAGGCTTCTCTGACATTCTCTCTATATTTGCTGTTGGACTAAGCCATCAGCCTAACGGGCTTTCATCTTCCTGGAGATACTATGTAAATTAAAACCTGGTCAGGTCTCTGTCACTGGTGTACCTGATGATTGCCTTATTATCACTAATAAAAAGAAGCTCAGCTATAGTTGGTGGTGATCTACTTTAATGACCAATGAAGTTCATATTAAGTTTCTCAGTAGTGTTTATATCACACTACTACACTATATTATAATTGTTATTTTTGCTGCCTGGGATGGAGAGTGCAGAAAGGGGTAGAAAAATCCTGCCTACCTACCTGTGTGGAAGTTGTTACTTGTCATATTCCGTTTATAATTTCACATACTGCATTGCAGGTGACAAGAATAAATGTTCAAAACGATCATTTTAGGGCCTTAAAATCTAAGGACCTGTGAAATGATCGCTTTGACTTAGTGGCTTGAGGATGAATGAGATGGACAATGAGTTCTGTTCTCAGGACTAGGATGTCCTGGCAGGACAGCCAGGAGAAGCTTGCTGAGCTGCTGCCTAGCTCATAGGTATAAAGAGAAGCCGGCATCTAAGACAGAAAAGCCAGCACCTTTCAACAGTTCTAAACTCATGTGAAATAAAATGACGTCAAATAGAAAAGCCTGGATTCTGTTGGCAAACACCAGAAATGGAAGAAAACCAATGAGAACAATGTGGACAAAGCTACTGAGCTGAACACCCCTAGCCCTTGGGGCCAGGATTGTTTTCCTAGTGCGATCTTCCTTGCTGTGAAACTTCTATGAATGCAAGTGCTGACTGGTTTAACCCAAAGGTTAACTGATGCGAAATAAACAAATCCTCATAGCATCATATTTGGCCTCTGCTCAGTCATCAAGTTCTGTTTGTGTCTTACTTCTCCTCTCAAACTGTTTCCGACTTCATTGTCTTGTTTTTTTGTTAGTGGTTTTACCTTTCATATTCAGCCAGTTATCCGTAAAAGTCACCACTAATAACTATCACTGTTTAGGGCAACGCCTATTTACAAGTGCAGTGCTCATCATCCGCAGCCATCTCATCAGCTGAGCTTAGTAAACAAGGCTCTGGAGAACCAAGCAAATGCTTTAGCTTTTAGATCATTAGACTGTTCTCCTGTAGCACTATCTGATGTAGATACAATCAACTCACTTAAAAGACTGAACTGGGAACTGAAAAGTAGCTTGGTTAATAATGTCCCATACTTGAACCTGCTTTGGCAGTGGGATAGATAAGATTACTTAATAGGGCTTTTCCATCCCTGTTTTCTAAATTCCCCATTGATTTCAGGAAATGGTGAGTCAATAGGTTAGCAGATACTTCTGTTTGTCTGTTTTTCTGGCTCCTTTATTTACTCTATATCTCTTGGTTACTCTGGGAATAAAAGAAAATCCCAAAACATATGATGCAAGTAGGGAGACGCAGAGGTCAAAGCCAAATGAGGTTAAATACAAATTTCTTATAACACGGTTCAGAAGGTAATGACTTCTGAGCTGCTCTTCAGGTTGTCTGGGGGATCTGGCTCAAAAATTGTTTCTTCTTCCTGAACCAGACGCACGGTTCAGAAAGAGTTTTCTTCCCTGTCAAACGCCTTCCATATCAAGACAGCAAATTGACTGGCTTTCAGACCACAAAGGCAGCATCCCGCCCAGCTGGACATGCATGAGGATTGCCTGATTTTTATTAGTTAGGACAGGAAAGTGAAGGATTAGCAGCTGGAGTAAGAGTTAGTCGAAGTCCTGGGATAGTTTGTGTACAGAGATACACACAACCTTGCCAATGCATGAGAAGCTTTCTTGTGGTGTTTGAAGCCTGACGCTTTCCTACACAGAGGTTACCAACTGGTTTCATTTCTCTGACAAACACAAACCTACTAGGAGCTAAGAAAAAAGTAACCTAGTTATTTTCACTTTTTGACCTGAGGTAGAAATTCAGCTCATGTTCCTGGCATTAAATCAGTCTCAAAGGAGCCATCTTCTGTGTCACATTTATAGTGATGTTCCAAGAATAAAAAAAGACAAAAGAGCCCACCCATATCATAAAACATGACTCTGAGGTGATTAAACCCTCTGGTAAAACAGAGAAAGATGAATCGAGGTTGAATATTGGGACAGAGACTTCCAAATGTCAGAACTGCTGGTACAAAAGAAAGAAACCGGACCAACGCACCCCTTTCTTATCTCCTCCTACGCCAGGAGAGGCTAATGCTCTGATGAAGCAGTGGAAGGGCAGAGGTATTGAAGAGACTCTGAGCAAAACTGTGAATGTGGATGTCTGCAGCAGGCAAGGCAGCACACGGCAGAAGGTGCCAAGCTGCTCCCGTCAAGCTGGCACATCCACATGGTACAAAGCCTTTCTGTGATACTAGATCAGGTCCAGAAGTACAGCTCAGCAGCCTTACCTCTCCTGCTCGTTCCATGGCGCAGTGAAAATAAACCCATTGTACCACTGAGTCTGAAATGCTGAGCCATTATTTTTCTTTCATAATGTCCGTTTCCAAGCTGGCTATGTTTCTGTGCCAGGGATAATGTGGGTAACATTCACTGTGAAACACTGGCAGCGGGTAGTTTTCTAGGAGGCTTCTCTACTCATTGGCAAAGAGAAAATACCTCCTTCACACCACCACGCATGCCCTACCAGAGGAACAAAGAACAGAGCAGTGCCTTCTCCAGACATACACTTGCCAGGTCAGTCCTTTAAAGGGCCTGCAAGTCCCCAGGAGCACCCGAAGCACTGCCTTGAACACCATATATATCCTAGCTCACAAGATGCATCCATGCATGGATGCACAATCCTCCCACCGCAACTGTGTGTCTGCAACCTCTTCTGAGCCCCCATCCCAGGAGGAAACTGCTTCTGGGCTGCATGTCCAACAAGAGCCCCGAACAACACAGCGTGACCTCACCAGGGAGCACCAACAACGTCACTGACTGGTTGTAAACTGTGAAACTGGAAAGTGATATCCCTCTTTCTCCACATTACCACTTCCACCTCTGGCTCTGACCATGATATCATCTGCTCAGAAACTGGTCAGGGGAGCTCTGCAAAACAGAGCTCTGCCTCTCACAACAGAGGCTGAGGAGGCAGGGAGATGCTCTGCATTAAGCCTGTTTAGAAAGATTAGAGAGTAAGGAATATTAGGGTATTTTGCTACTCACCTCCCTTTGTGCAAGTAAATGAGGTCTAAATGGCTCCTGAGAGGAGACAGAAGACCTCAAGTTAAGCACTTTCCAGAAAGTAAGGAAGCAAGCCCCCCTACCCACTCCCCTCCCCAAGTCTGCCTGTGAATGCAAATTTTCAGGAATTATCCTTTTAAGAGATAAAGGGTAGAGAAGGAACAGAGAATACGATTGTGCCTTGCAGCCAATTTGAGAGGGGAGCCGAGCTGGGTTTGGCATAATGCCAATTTGCTGGCTCAAATTTCACCTGTAAAAGCCCTGTAGACATTAAAAAAGCATTCATTATCCACCCAGACACAAAAAGCTCATTATGCTCTATTTTTCTAATCCTGCTAACTATGCATGAACTGTTCCTGCTGAAGGACAGTATTACCTGCTTCCTTCAGATTACTTGCCGATCACAGCAGCTCATGGGGTTTTGTTTTTAATGAGACGGAATGTTCTTTGACTGGACTTCTCCCAAATGACCAGGGACCTACACGTGTGGATTCCTGGTTCCTCTTTAAAGGGCTCAGCTACAAGCATGAGCCCAAGGCCTGCTCATCCCTCCCACTTCTTGGGACATTCACACACAACAGTCAAGTGACTTGTTGCTCGTAGCCATATGGGTTCAACTAGAATCCGGTAGCCTCTAAGTGAGGCATTTTCCACCATTTCTGTGTATAACAAACCTTGTGCTGACTATCAAAGGATACTAAATTTCTTCCCTAATGCATTTAGGCATTTTTGTACAAATTTACTTTCTGCATGCTACAGAAAGGTCCATCTTGAATTTAATGATGAGTGTAGACATCCCTACTAAAAGGCTTAGCTGAACTCTATAATTAGATTTATTTCAGTTCTACATATACTTTTATCAGCACTTTGGCTTCAAGAGGAATTGTGTTGTAGCCACCCTTAGTCATGACATCACAGCTGCTAGCACAGCAATAACCTCTAAGCCCCACAGTTAGCGCTTTTCCCTGAGCGAAGGCAACTGTTGTATCTGGTAGTCAGATGCTAAGATGAAATTTGGCAGTGAATTAGCAGGCTGCATTGCACAGGTGCTGCGCTGGGTGTGCTCCCTGACAGTTACTTACAGGCTGACGCCAAGATCCTTGCGATCTGAAGACAGCAAGTCCATCAGATTACCCAAAGGAGTGCGTACGCAGGACCTTATCTCAGCTAACATCTGGCTTTGTTTCAGTCAGATGACTAGTAAGACATTTCCACCAAAGTTACACTATTGCAAAATGCTGCCAGTTCTTCTGTGGCTGCTATGCAAAACCCTTACACCAAAGCCACATTAATAGGAGAGGAGTAAGTGTGCGGTATATGGCAATGAATTTGCTCTGGGGCCAGGGCTCCCAAAAAGGTGGCGTGTTCTTGTTCTGTGAGCAGCCAAATACCTCCTCCTGCTCATGCATATAAGTGACAGCTGCTGCCTGTTCTGATACCAGAGCCAAGTGCTTTTGGGAACCCTCGCTCTAAGGCATGTTACAGCTTTTCCCTCAAGACCCAAAGATAATTTGGGACACCATTTTTTTCTAAGGAAGGTTACTTCAGCTTGTATACACTCTTCTGTGCAGCCCTGATTTCACAATAGCAGGCTCTGGCAGTGAGCAATGCTTAACAAAACACCTAAACACTACCGAGGTTCCGGCAAAGTGAAAGCACAACAGAAACAGAGGGGTTAGGGCAGGCTTTTCTTGCCATGGCTAAAGGCATCAGGCACCGAAGGGGTTTTTCTCAATGCAGATTCCTTGGAAAAAACTAGGACGGTAGAGTCAGAGCGACTCAGTCTCGGTAGATGATCACCTCTTATTTGGAAACCCAGGTTCCAGCCTGGACGGTTGGCAGGCCAATTGGCTCCATCCAGTATAAGAGGGTCCTGGAGCCAGAGAGAAGTTGTGATGCGATGCTAAGAAGTGAAGTGCCAGCCCTGAAATGAGGGGCTGTGAGACAGGAGCCAGCTGAGTGAATCTTCAACCAGAAACTGTGAGACTTGGCAGGTCTGGGATTGGCACTGCAAAACTGTTGCAAAACTAGCCTGAGGTGACAGCGGGGTGTGTGAAGAATCTTGTATTCCTCGTACTTACAAAGACTACAGAGAAACCACCAGCCCCAGGCTTTCTTCAGCTCTACGGTCACTTGAAAACTATAGCAAAGCTGGATTTTGAGGCAAAGACAAAAACCTAATGAAGTGAATGGAGAAGATCTGATTGTTTTCCTGCAGCTTTTGGTCTGTGCCTCTCCAACTAGGTGGCTGAATTCTTGTTAAAGAAATAGCATGGCAAATCTTTGCACGTACATGCATCACATGTGAGGATTAAAACAAATGCTCTTCAATCCCATGTTTATTTCTCCAAAGGGCATGGAGGGAAACGGCAGGAAAAGTCTTGCACAGTGAGAAGTATTTAGAGCTGGATCCCTTGCAGGCACGTCCAAAGGTTCTTTCCCTCCATAGCTGCTGCCTTCTCCCACACTTGGCCTTTATCTGTTTTTCCTCTTGATCCCTAGCAGTTTTTTCACACAAGTTCCCATGCTGTACGCTTACAATGTTACAATTTAAGAGTAGGAGAAGAGAATTCCTATTTTTAGTTTCAGCATATAAAATGTTATCTAGGGACAGGTCATTTTGTCCTAAGTGATCAAGCAGAAAAAGGATATGGCAACAAATAAAACCTTAGAAAGGATATTCATGTGGTTAAGGCATTAGCCTGTTAATTCAGGAGATTTGTGTTCCTTTTTTGGCTCTCCTACAGTCTCCTTAGGCCCCTCATGGGTTAATCTCTGTTCCTCACTTCTCTTCCTGTGACATGGGGATAATGCTAAGCTATCTAACAGCTTGGTGCAATGAGGATAAATTAATTACTGTGTGACAGATTTTCAAACACATTAGTGCTTACTGCCACAACAAAGCCTTTTATATAAACAAACACTCCTGGGAAAACAAGAGGACAAGAGGCTGGTTTTAAATGTTGCTTTTGAGGTGAATTTGTATACCAGCACTCCTGCCATGGGCACACACCCACACCAAAGGAAAAAATAGGATGAATGTACGGTGTCATGGTTTAAAGGTCTTGAAAATCAGCCAAATCTGTAAAATGCTAAGGAGACTTAATGCAATACTTATACACCCTGGAGCTAATTCTCAGCAATGCTGAGTGCCCTTGGTTCCCCACTGACTCCGAGTTGTGGGTGCTCACTAAATTCGGATGTAAAATAATCATTTAGTGAACAAAAGGCATTTGAATGAAGCCTTATTCCTCAGTCTGCATATTTTCACAAACGCAAACACCCTTACCATAAGAAGTTCCACCAAGCTCAGCTGCTGTACTTTCTGCATGCTAGGTGCAAAACTTGGACATCTGTAGCTTAAAATGCCAAACAAGGTAGGAATTATCTCTTTTTCTCCCTACCTTATTCTTGCCCCCCAGCCCATGCATATGTCCTTGTGTGGCTCCCAAGAACACAGTCAGGAAGGAAAAAAGGGTGAGGATTTTGCCATTATTTTCTCCAGTCTCTAGGATGGCCTTGGGCCTCCCCTTCCCTCTCATATGCATCCCCGAGTCCTGAGAGGTTCAGGAGCATGTGAGCGCACTCCAAAAACCACTGGCAGATGGGAATCCTTCTCCCTTGCACCACTTTTCCTCCATAAGGTGCTGGGTGAAGGGCATTGTTATCCACCCGCTCAAAAACAATATGTCAGCTTTGAGTGGGGGAGGTGTTTGGTCCTTTCTCAGAAAAGCAGCTGCTTTGTTTCTACTTGAAAATGGAGCTTAATTCCTCTCTGGGCTGAGACAGCTTTGAAAACTCAATTAACAATAACACCTGGCTTTTGGCAATGTGATTGAACCAATGCTTCCCTGTCTGAAAACACTTAGCCTTTGAGGAAGTTAACATCCAGACCTGTGCTCAGTGTATAACCATAGTTAAATGCTTCCTTTGAGGGTGTGTGGACGTCAGTTTTTATAGGTGCAGAAGAGGCACCAAGGTGCGATGGTGTGAACTACTAACTGGGGAAGCGGTGTGCGACGAGACTTGGCCACACAGAGGCTGGCGGGCCAGAAGGCCAGCGCGACACCACAGTGGGGTGCGATGTGTCACCACTCCCCTTGCCGGCAAAGTGTCCAGCCAAGCCCAGGCGGATCAAAACCTGAAAAACAAATCAAAGTAAATTCCAGCCTGAAAGGCACACAAAGCTCGTGCCCAGTACGCGAACCCCCATCCTTCATCCACGCATCATGGAACATTTGTTTGTAGCAGCGCGCGCCGAGCGCGCAGCACACTGGAGGGGAAATACCGGAGGGGCAGTCAACACTGCGGTCCCTGTTTGCCAACGGGGGCGCGCTCCTTTGGGCTTGGCCGCGTCACCGCTGCTCGCTGGTGACCAGCTTTGCCTCAGACCCACCTCAGAGCTCTCTGTTTTTTTTGGCGGGGCCTGCGACCCCGGGCAACCCAGCCTGGTGTTTGAGCCTTGCCCGGCGCGTTGCAGAACGGAGAACACATGTTTTTTTGTTTCAAAGATATTGCCTAAAATAACTCCATCTCTAGAAAGTTGAAGTTGGACACCATCACCCCCCCGCCCCCCCTTTCCCCTCGCTCTCCCCTCTTTGCACAGCTGTGGCTCCCATGAGGACCCAAAGACATATGTGCCATGAGGATCTGGTTATCATTCCTCCTTCCCACCCCCCGCCAAAAAAGAAGTGTATATGTATATATATTTTTATATATATATATTTCTCTGGGCTGCTGGACAACAGCAAGCATCTGTGAGAAGAAGAGGGGAAGGAAAGCATTGGCTGAAAAACATCCCCTGCCCCTTCTCCCCCCTCCCTGTCGTCCTGTGCTCTCTTCAAACACGGTTTTAAACATACCAGTTTTGGTCTGGTTTCCTGGATGGCACATCTTCATGTCTAGCTGGGCTCCATCCATTACCTCATGAGACAGGGTAGGACCAAGGTGACAAGATTGATGAAACGTTTTGAGCAAGGGGAATAGGTGAGGAAACCCTCCCAGGACAGCAGTGGAAATGGGGCAAGGGGGCACTTTTCTATTTTAAACTCATCAAGCAAATCTGTTTCAGGAGGGAAAAGGTGATTTATATTCTAGAGAGATAAGTTGGCATTCCCTCTTGTTTGTCCTACCAAAACGATGAGCTGAGTCATTTCATTTTATTTTATTTATTTTTTATTTTAAATTCAGTACCTGAATTTGCCCATGTTTCATTTTTTTGTGGTTTGGAGGGGGGTGAGTTAAAATGCCTGCCTTACCTAGAGTTCAGAAGTAACCAAGTTACTTCCAGTTCTGGAGGGTCCTATATTTTATTCCAAATTGGCACAAGATCTGTTCAGTTATTCTTAGTCTTGCTGACACCTTTTTGCTTTTGTTACATTAATGCATGGATGTGAAGAGGGAAGGGACTCTGAGTTCTGGATCCTGTTCCACTGAGCTGCTAATTCACATTAAGAAAGGTCAAGTCTAATAGAGCACTGCCTTATGTTGAGGCCAAGAGGAAAAGGAATTCATTTGAAAACTCACTTTCCAGGTGTATTAACCCCTTCAAGTGCCATTAGGCTGCATATGTGTCACAGCAGCAGCTCTTTTATGGAGGAGCCCAGATAAACTGGCTTATTACTCAGCTTTCAACTCCAATTCTCTATAGCTCAGATCACAGCTCTGCTACGGTTCCTACTGCTGCTTAATCTCACCTCGTATCAGGCCGTTGCCTGCCACGAGTAAAGACACTCTCTCTACTAGGGTGTACAGTTTGTACACATCTGTTTACATATCAGGGCATTCTATGCAGAGTGAAGAAAGGCAGCAAAACCAACTGTAGAGGATCATTTAATCAAAACTTTTGGTTTTTTGTAGGCAAATGCAAAGGTACCCTCACAGGTGAAGGGGAAGACTTTTGCTTCTTGGGGAAAGCTAGAAGGGTGAGGAGCTACTATGTAGAGGGAGTTGATCTTTGCTACTTGCATTCCAGCATCATGTTCAGTAAAGGACCTGAGTAGCCTAGAGGTACTGGCTTCTGAGGAGCGTCTGCCTGAAACCCTACATACATGGCTGTCAAACACGAAGAGGAAAGAGAGAGCAAGGCTAGATGGCTGCTCAGAAGGTGCTCAGGGAGATGGAAACAAAGTTTACCATTTGCTAGCTGATATAAACATCTGTTTATATTAAGCAGGGGTAAGAGGTATAGGGAGTGGAAGAAATTTGCTTTCGTTAAAACGGAGAAATACAGATCATCGTATTTGGCCACATTGCAAAACCTGAAGCTCATTTGAACACTTTAAGAAAACAAAGATCTGGGCTCAGCCTCAAGGGAAAGAGCAAACAATTTACTTTCCACTCTGTCTCAGTTCAGACCAGGTTAAGAAACCCTCTCCTATGAAAGGTGCAGAACGTGATGAACAAAACAAAGCAAAATCACCACTACCAGAGTCTGGGTGGTTCTACGCAGAGCTTGGTATTGATCTGACTTCTGCAAGGGGAGAGCTCCGGGCAGTCCAGTGAATGTAGATGCACAGCCAGCATTGTCTTGCACTGCCCAAATTAACTTGTTAAAATGCAAAAAGACTGCAAAAGGAAATGAAAACAAAACAAGAGCAATATCCCATCTGTGTATATTCTACTCTTTCAGGATGTCTATTTCTACAGGGAATCTTTTTTATTAACCTCAAAACAGTTCATTTTCAAATCTTCTTTTTTGAAGAGGAGCTACTTTAGTGGTGGATTTTTCTTCTAAATATACAAAGTTTAATTTATGTCCCCAGTGAGACTACATGTGTGACATAGGCCAAATTTTTAATATATATTTCTATGCACATGGAAACATAACAGTTCCTGAAACTTTTAATGAAAGCTGTGTATGATTTCTTCTAAAGCTTCTCTGGACAGTGGCAATCTCAAGTAAAGCATAGAGCTAGCACTAGCTTTAACACAGTACACCAGAAAAGCTATGCCTTTCTTCATGAGCAAGGGCAGGAGAGAAACCACACTGACCAGGTGACACCACAGGAGACAGCGGTGACGTTGCAGAGGTGTCTCTGGAGAGCAAAGGGATGAATCCCCAGCTGGCAGCACATGGTGCTCTTGGTCGGTGCTGCCCTTTTCCAGGCACTCTGATGCCCCGTGAGGCTGGCAAGCACCCTCCTTCCAGGAGGGGAACTCCCTCAACGTTGGCTGGGAGAAGAAATTCAAGTCTTTGCCCTGTGTTCTTCGAGAAAACAAGAATCTCTCAGTTTGCGTTTATGAGAAGATTTCACATTTCATTCCAGCTGGAGGGAAGAAGAGAGCGAAAAACCACACCCTTTTCTTAGCCAGGCTAGAGGTTGTCTGCGCACACAGGTTGGGACTGTAGGTTATTCTACAACGGTTTGAGTGTACCCCACTTACCACCCCTGCTGAGAAAGTCTCAGTCGCAGCGGAAAGCAGCACATCCTACGGTGCGAAGGCCTCGGAGGTAGGCAAAGCACAATGTCTGGCTGAAGCAGGCTTAGTGCCACTCCAATTGGCACAACTGATGATAAGGTTCCCCTTTGTCTTGCCAAGAGGGGCTGTTGCCTGTGGAGCACCTTCAGCATGTAGCTCAGCTGTGATAATATGCATATTCGGAAAGTCTGTTTGGGTCCTTCGTCACCAGTTATTAGTTACATGAAGGCCAAGGCATTTTTGCGCAGAATCAGAAATCCTTGAAAGAGTCCCAAAGCACAAAATTGTTCAAGATCTGAACTATTTTGGGGGGGGAGAGGCTGAGTTCAGGCCATTACAGACTGAGGATGCCAAGTCTAGATCCAGATGCAGCTTTCTGGGAAGGATGCTCAGGTCTGGGACTATAATCTGTTCCCTGAAGGAAATAAGGGTGAGATATGCAGTTCAAATTTTGCCACACCTTATGTGTTCATAGATGTGAAGCTCCAGGTGAGACCTCTCTGCTTAAATCAACCAAGGACTGCCCAGGTGCAGGGACAGGACAAGAGCCAGTGGTCCAGCTGCCTTCACAGCCCTCTCTAGCTTTGAAGGGCAGCATCTGCTTTGGAGAAGAATGGAAACCAAGATGGAACAAGATGGGAACCAAAGTGAGAACTAACTGTGTAGGAGTGGGAGAAAGCAGGAGGGTCCAACAAATGTCGTCCTGAAGTCCCGATTCTCCCTGTTTGTCCTTAATGTGCTGCTGTGAGTAAAATACCTGGAAAATGGCATTTCATGTCACCGCTCTCCCTTCTCCCTCTGCCCCCCCTGCCACCCCTACATCCCTCCTGGGTAAGAAGAGAGCGTCTGTTACAGCAGCCTGGTCTGCACTACTGGGTGGGTAAGTGGTTTCATGCAACACCAGCTGTGGGCTCCAGCAGGATTGTGTTTAAACTCCTATATGCTATTTTCTCTACCTTCTGTTGTTATCCTACATTCTGCTGGGGCCTGCGGCAAGGGCGGGGAGGAGGGTAGGACGATTAGATTCAGAGCAATAATGATCACGATAAGAAGAACCGAAGCTGAATGCAATTCCCATTTCTCATTACTATGCTACTGTAGCTATGGTTTGGCTCTCCTCCTGGCCTTGGCAAACACGATCCACTTCATCTCCTGCTTCTCCTGTTGGCTGGGCTCCCATCCTCCTCTTGGCTCTTGCAGCCGAACTCCTGGCTGGCTGCAGTAATCCCACATAATATTTCACGCAAATTTATATGAAGCCCGTTACAAAGATCAGCAAGGAGACACTGTTTCTTTTTCTTGATACAATTAATCATTTGTAGCTCTGCTCCAAGGACCAGCCTGTCTCCCATGTAACTGCTCCTTTCTGTCAAAAAGGCTGAGAAAGTGCAGTGCCCAAGGGAGGGTAGGGAGAAACCCGGCTTTTCCTCCCTCTCCCACACAACCCCAGGTGAAATCACGCTTACTCTTGCAAAGCCCCCCTGCCTCCCTACTACCTGTCTCCCCCAGCGCCTTGCTCCGGGTGGCATCAAAGCAAGCGCTCGCAGGCAGCCCCCCGTCCCGCAGCCCACCCCACCCTCCCTGCAGAAGGGGCTTGGCCGCCTGGGTTGCCCTCCTGTCTGCACAATGACTTGGTGAACGCGGTCCAGCTGCTCCCATTTCTCAGCCCGCTGCTGGGAATATTGTACGGGATTGCTCTTGCCTCCTTTGGTTCCCGTTGCTTTGTACCCTGTAGTTAATCTTTTGGTACTACTCCTTCTTCTCCCCTCCTCTCCCCCGCCTTTTTGAAGTATTTCTAGTGTTGTGGCTGTTTTTTTGGAAAAACAGAAAGCTAACCCACAGTATAATGTTTCTGCGGCTAAACAGGAGACCCAAGTCTCTGGGCTTGTCAATCCAGGACCTCACACTAGTACTGAAATTCAGAGAAACAGAAAAAGAGGATCTCTTTTCTGCTTGTAACTGTGGGTGTCCATCTCTTCACTCAGTATTTCCTCGCTTGAGTCCATCTGGCACATCACCCAATTTCTCCTCTTCCTCCTAGTCTCAAATACAACGTCAAGAAGGTAATTAAGAAACATATGCTTAACAAAAACCTATATCTCCCTTCTTAAGAGTTAGGCACAGAAAGGGGTTGAAAGCTGCAATCTGTTTCAGTATCTTTTTTCTGATATTCCTACAAAATTCATGGTAGTCTGATTCAATAGGAGACAGTAAAGGAAAAGGCAGTTTGTGTGTTTAATAATCCTTAAGACAATTACTAGAAGAACTGGCTTTATTTATTTTTTAAGTTAAATACCCAGAAGTTCCCATTTTCCCTCCCAGAGCAAACTCAGGCCATGTGTGGTGAAAGAAGGAAACTAAATGAGAAATTGGCCTTTTTCTCTTCTTTCCCACCCCACAGTTTCATTATGGGAGTATGCTGTATTTTCTGAAGCACAACCACTGATTGCCGTTAAGTGAATTACTCTTGCCTGATAGCTGCAGTTCCTCTGTTCAAATCATATTTCCCAGTTCCCAGGGAATTTGGGGAACAAATTTTAAATCTTTTATACTCCAGAAATCTTTTCCAGTTGTCATGGGCTTACCTGCCAGATAAATATTTCTTCTCAGCAGATAGTTATCTTTCACTGGCTCTCCCAGTTGATGCATTTCAGGATCCTATTTGCAATCTGAGGTTAGAACTATAACCAAAACATTAGAAAGTGTGGTTGCAGCCATACCTCTAAGGTAAGGGTATTTCTGAAGGTCAACCTTGGGCTTTCTCACACCATTTTTGTGATACAATAATTTCCTTCTAACTTGGTCCAATATCTGGACAGCTGAACAGGCAGCGATGGTTGGTAGCATTTCTTTACAAATTGTGGCATCATGGTGGATCTAAGTTAGACTGAACAGGCTGTGGAAGGAAGCCCTGGTATGAATCTGATATTTAGTATCATTTCATCCTCTGGTCAGGAAATCTCTGAACTGCTGATTGCCAGAGGATGGGACAGCATGTGAAGGGAAAGGTTATACTTGGAAGAAATATGGACCTGTTACACCTTTTTGTAAGTAGATACTACTGTCCACTGCCAGACACAAGATACTGGGACTGAGGGACCCTTTTGGCCAGTCTCATTTTCTTATTGTCAAAGCTATAAAATCCTTGAGGGGGGCGGGGGGGGGGGGTTGTGGGTTGTGTATGTTTCATCTTTTTTTTGTTTTGTTGTTTGTTTGTTTGTTTGGGGTTTTGGGGTTCTTTTTTTTTTCGGTCAGCAGCAACATACTTTTCTGTCAGTTGCTTTTCTTTTTTAGTTACTAAGCATATATTTCATTCACACTTTTCAAGTTTTTCAAATTAAAAAAAAAAAAAAAAAAAGAGTGATAACTGCTTTTCAGCTTCTATCACATCTTTGTAGAGCACTTTTTACCACCTTCAGGAATGGCCTACACTGGAGACTTTTATTGGAACAATTAAAGCAGAGAAGTGAAATTTCAGATCAGTTTTGATAAGAGGAGAAGGAATTAAAACTAAGATAGAGTTATATACAGTGCTATATATTTTCCCCAACATGTTTTTGGAGGATAGCAATTTCTTACCACTCTTTTAGTAAAAAAGACCACAATCTTTTACTTTAGACTTAGACCTGACCAAAGTTAGGATTAAACTGGTTATGACAGGACCTTCCATTAGCCAGAAATTTGAGGTAGACTTGCTTGTATATTTTCCTTAAAGCAAGAATCCCCCTAGAACACCAGAAGGAATTTCAAAACTCTGGAGCTGGGATTTATGAAAACCTAAACTAAAGAAGGGGTCTTTTTACAATGTAGAGAAATAAGATCTTCAGGTTAACTTGGACCAAAATAAAGGAATTTGGCAAGAATTCTCCCTGCCAGTTGTGCAAGGTGACAGTTTCCCTCGGTTTTGCTCATAGCGTAACACCATTCTGATGTGCAACATCTGCTTCTGGGATACAGCAGCTCTGCACAGACTTCTCTGGGTCCCTATGAACAGCCCCTCTCTTTCCATCACCTAAGACCTGTCTCTGTGTCTGCTTGCTCTCCTCAGCAGTCTACGATTTTCTCCCCCACTCAGAGTTGGTGTTTGTGGCCCCCCTACCCCAGGATGTACCTGTTCAGATACTCTCAGGGAAGGAACAATCTTCCCACTTTCTCTCTTGTCCAGCAGTCAGGACAAGGAAAAGAGGCAGTTCCCCTTTCTATTGCCCAACCACTCCATCTTAAAGAGGTATACCAAGGAAGACTATCTTGTACTCGGAAATAATGGTTGCCAACAAAAGAGAAACCTCCTGTCACAGGGTAGAAAAAACATCCTCACTTTTTGTTCTTTTTGAAATAGTATGCTCTGTATAGAACCCAGTTTAGTGTCCCCTCCCCCTTCCTTCAGCTTCTGACCAATGTATCCTACTCTAAATATTCAGATCTTTGCAAGATAACTGCCTGGTAACTGTTTTATATACCAGGAAATTATTCAAGTAAGAAAACTGCACCAGTGTCTGTGTCCAGTGTCCAGTGTCACATGAAAAATTGCAATGACATGCTATGGCACAAAAAATTGCAGTGACATGCTATGACACGCTGCTTTCCTGCACCTAGTCTCTGAAGCCTGCCTCATAGCCTCTCAAGGGTGAATCACAAGAGGTCTGATCTTCATGAAAGATTTTTAAAGATATTGTTTCGATAATTTACTTTTTTTCTTCTTGTGTGGTAAAGAGAAAGATAGCGTTGCACAAGAAGCTGTTGGTCTCTCAGCGGGGAAGGAGCAGTAATTGTCTTTGATCAGCATGGTTGGGGCTCCTTATTCCTGGAGAGTGAATGTTGCCAGATGTGCTTGACCTGGACGATGTATAGAGAAACTGAGGAGGGGCTCCTGAGTGCAAACCAGCCAGTACAGCATGAGAGGAAGTAGTTAGCCCAACCTCTATTTCTGAGCCAACTGCGTGTGATTTCAGGGCTACCTAGAGATTTAGCTTAAGTGCTGTCTTCCGTACATCAAAGATGTGAGTCCTGCCTGGATGATATAGAGAGCCATTGCCTGCAATATGATATATGCATCCACTTCAGACATGCCAGGAAGCCCATCTGTTTACTTAACTTTTTACGAAAGCAGTTGGGAGGAAGAACTTCTATTTGTCTGGGGAGTTATTTATTTATTTGTGCATATTTATAAAAACAAGTACAAAAGATGTGAAAAAAAATCATTCTTCTGGTAACAGAAGTTATCAAAATAGTCTTTCAAAGAGCAGTGTGTAGCAACAGTAGTGACAGTGACACCACTAAGAACTCACAGCAAAACATGACCCACCACTATTTGTTTCTAAGGAATTACCTTCACAAACTGCACTTTCTCCTTCTTTTGCCCTCTTCCTTCCCTGAGGCTATCTTTTTCCCAAGACACAAGCTAAGCTTTGCCAGGCTTCCAAGAGGCTCATAGGCAGGATGCTGGGGAAGACTGGAAGCAGCAACACACAGCATCATTCCAAGTAGAGGAAAGCACATCAGAGAGCTGTATATCACAGGCTGTATCTGATGTCAAGTCATTTGATGGTGAGGGACCATGGTAGTTCAGAATGTGGAAGGGAGGTTCAGTGGACAGTGGCTGCAGAGCAAGGTTCTGGCAGGGCTTCTCTCAATACAAAACACTTGCTAGGGCAGCCCATCACTGGCTGCAGTGTTGTGTTACCCCTTTTTCAATATTCTGGGTGCCACAGGCTCTGTTTTTGACTTTGGGCAGTTCACTTAATGCTGCAATGCTTTAACGTCCCATCTGTCTCTGGACACTGGCAGAAAAGTCCTCTGGGAGTAAGCTCTGGCAATTTGAGATGTTACTTCTCCCAGCGATGACCCATCCCAACATGAGGCATCGCTGCTCTGTGGCAGGGGTAAAAGAATGGGCTTCAAGTTCTTGCCTTGCATCATCTTCATTGGTAATCTATTGTACTGCAGAAGAAGGAAAGCTTGCACGAATATTTTGGACTTTGACATGAGTAGTCTGAGCCATGGACATATGTCCTATCCCACCACTCCCTCTACTTGGCAGCAAACTCTGCCAGATGGCCATGGCACACTAAAGCCATCAGTGCATGTGAGTCTGTGACTTGAATAACCAAGCGGTGGCAGCTGGCTACTGCACTGAATACACCATGACAGTAATAAAACTTTTAATGAAAGAACACACTTTCTTTATATCAGAACTGTTCTGAATAGCTTTTGGGGAAAAGTAAAAAAGGTTACTGCCATCTTTCCAGCAAGAAAAAAAGGGAGTTCATTTGTTGAGATGTAACAGAATTTTGGCCAGAAAAGAGGCTGTAGTTATTTGCACAATTTTACTTGTACAGGCACCCAGGTACAGATGCTTTCATGGAAACTCTGGCTACATAACAGTATTAATTTTGGCTGAGTCCTGAGACTATTTTCAGAAGCTTTCAGAAATTTAGAGGAAGTACCTTTCCTTTTCATTTATGTATGGTGTCATTGTTATTTTTATTTATTAAACAAATAAACAGAGATACCTTTACTTTGCTTCTACTAGATTTCACACTAAGAAAGGAGGTGTGGTGGAGGGGAGAAAAATCTTGGCTTAACTAGTTCAAAAACAAGGCTCATGGCAACCCAAAAGTTGAATGCTCTTTCTAGAAAACCTGGTCTTAAGAGCAGTGGTCTCCTCTGAGACTGCCTGGGCTACTGCTTGTGTTGTGGCAAAATAAACAAACAAACAAACAGAGTAAAGTAAAGATGAGAGGGTCCCCTGAGATTCGGGTCTTTCGCTGTCTCTTTCATGAGTAATGAATGGGGTGACCACACAGACTTGGAAAGCCCTGCAATGCTTGAATCTGCTGCTGACTTTCAAGCAGGCAGAGTGCAGTATTATATAGGATTCACTGGCAGTATTAGGGAGTCAATTAGAGGGGCTTCAAGGTAAACCAGGAGTTTTTATTACTCACACACAGGAGAAAAAAATTTAACAGCTGCTCTTTACTCTCGCCGGTGGTATGTAAGCAGAAACTTGAATCATACAAGAGAGTCCTAAGAAACTCCTGGAAAGGGTGCCTCTCCATCTTGGGTGTCCAGATCTGCTGTCTTGAGACCCTTTTATGAATATTAATTCAATTCTCAGCAGCAGTAGGGAAACTCCTGTTCAGTGGGCCCGCCTGAGGTGACCATATATCCCAAGGTACTTTACCATTCACCTGGGTGGTCTCAGCCCCCTGAAAAGAAGACTCTTTCTAATGTGAAATGACACACAAGGTACATGGAGCACATGTTGGCCAGTATAATATTACAAGGTCTCCAAACATAAGCACACTGTGTTACACTGATCATGGCTTTTTGTTGTCTTTTCTCCTTGAGTTCTCTCAGTCTATTCTCAGAGCTCTGTAATTAAGGCTTTAAGGACTTATTGGAGCAAGGAGAATGGGGACTTTCTTCCAAGCTACACACAGAGTAATGGGAAGAGCTATTTACTAGGCAAAGGACGTTTAGTCCTGTCCTCTATGCCTACCACAGAAGACAAGACAGATCCTTTTGACTGCATTTTGTGGCTACGGCACTGGTTCCCCCTTTGCTGCCAGCAAATTACTTGGGTATGGCCTCTGTTTCCCTATTTAAGTTCCTTCTTTTCTGCTTCATTGCCTTCCCTGAGAGGGTATCAGCAAAACTTTAAAGATCATGCACAGACTTTGGATGTTTCTTTGCAATTAATCAAGACCTTCACACACTGTGTTCATGAAGGTAAATATACTATCCTCTTCCTAGCACGTGGAGGATTATATAGTATTTGAGGTAGTTGTGAAGATGGAAAACTTTATAAAGTTCTTCATGCTGTAGGATTTGAATAGGTACTCTAAGGCTAGCAGAAACAGAAGATTTCTGTCTCCAGTGCTGTCATGGTCTGGTACCTTTCAAGAGCAGCAAATACATTTTTCAAACCACTATAAAGTACAAAAAGTCAAAGCTGATAAACATTTTAAAATATACTATGAAAGAAAGCCAGCATTAGAAACATACCATGAAAGAAATCCAATTCCCTTTGAAGCAGGCAACAGTATCATAAAGAGGGAAAAGTATAAGAAAAATGGAGAAAACTAAATCAAGTAATTAATGACTAAAAGAAAACCCAACCCTAGAGCTGAAACAAAAGGAGGCTGCATGCTGAAAACTGTACACGTTAAAAGAGGAATTAAAACAAAACCAAACAATAACTTTGCAGTCCTCTCTACTATCACACAGCTTGTCCTGACCACAGTGCTCTGTGCCTGGTGGGAATGCAGAACAATGGAGAGTTTGAAGACTAATGGTTGTTAAAGTCAGAAGGGACTTGTTGGACTTTCCACAGAAAATAAGTTATGGATCCTCAGCTAGTAAGAGGCCACAAAATGTCACTCAATATCAAGCCTAAAATATAAAGACTGAGGCCTCAGATTTGTTCTGTTTTCAACTAAGCATAGGTTTCCCGAAGGAAACGAGATAGCTAGATATAGGAAATTTACAATAACCAGGACTGCTATTTATGAAGTGAATCAAAATGACTAATCCTGAATCCATTAGGCTGGCCTTAGTCTTTTTTCCCAATTGCAAATGGAAAGGATGTGTTTTGTTTTGTTTTGTTTTTTGTGGTCAGAAATACTTGGCTTTCAGAAGAAAATCAAAGTTGCAGATGGTCATAAAATTCTGAGACCAGACTTATTTTGTTGAAGACCACATCATATTAGAAGACAGTTTTTTGAAGAGCTTCTTCTCCCCCAAACAGATTCACCTCACTAACTGCTGAGCTCAGATGAATATCTGCTAAATCTCTCGATAGCTTAGAGATAGCTAATTATTCACGTCTGCTGTGAAAGTAATAAGGAATAGGGGATCTTTGCATTACTGTTTCATGTTGCCATCAGGAACGCCCTCTAACTGTAGAACAAGGTGATGGAATTACATACATACTTTCAGCTCCCAAGGGCTTGGGAGAGAAAGAGAGTTTGCTCATCATAAATCTGAGCAAAGACAGAAAAATAACTAGCTTTCTCAGCTTAATCAAAACCTGT
>WAAD01039717.1:0-25494 GCA_013389945.1 Fregata magnificens
AGTTCAGCTGTGGGATGAACAGCAATCACTGAGGAAACCTGACTTATCTCTTAATTTCTCAACAATTTCTCTTTTGCTAGCCATACATGTAGCCTCTGCTTATACATTCCAGCATTTCCCCCTTCTTTCAGTTATAATCAGATATAGTTGGCATTAAAAAATAACCACAAGTTTTAAAATAGTTAAGATGTAGAACTTATGCAGTAAAGACAGAATGCAGAGCACAAAGGAGACAGACCTCTGTTTGAAGTCTGCATAGAGGATTCTGCTGGGGAATCCCTTCCTGCAAATTCTGATCCCTTCCAGCACACCATTACAGCGCAGCTGGTGTAGCACCAGTTCATGCTCCATGGCACCTAAGCAAATAAGACAATTATTTGATACTTCAATATAAAGCATAGAGAATAATGGCTGCATCATACTATGATTTCTCTTTACTTGAGGTTCTTACCAGGTGTCTTTGTTTCATTGGGGATGATACAGCGCACAAAATGGGGGTGAGTGCTCCGTAGATTGGTCATCAGCTTGTTTAGATTCTCCTGTGCATTCATGATCAAATATTTTTCATTAACAAATGGTACCTCTGCAGTTACACTGTCAGATGTGAGAAAAGTGTTGGAAAGCAATAATGGATTTATTATTCCCACCTATAGCCTTCCTAATTTGAGTTTTATTCTGCCTTTCAGTTTTGAGCATGAGAGAAAGTCACAAAACTGTGTAATGTGTTTTCATGAGACTAAGGGATACATCCACTCAGACAGGACACCTATGGAGAATGGTTACCAGAAGTTTGTGGCAAAAGGCATAATTCTGAGTGAAGGATGATTCTTTGTAATCACCAGATTCTCACTCTGTGGAAGACTCTGACTATTGATGGGAAGAGAAGCAAAACAAAAAATAGGACAAAAAAGAAGAGGGGCAAGGGCCAAATTTGCAGAGAAGGCTGGGAAGGGGAAGCTTAATGGCAGTAGGTGCTATTTGTGAAGATATATTTGACAAAGGTTGAGTAGGGGAATACAAGAAAGACTCCCTGTTCAGTGAGAATGGGGGTCACAAGTCATAGAGAAAAGGCATGAGTGGCAGGTCCTACAGCACCCCTTTCTAGAAGTGTTTTTAAAAGAAAACCCATAAACTATCTCTGATTTTAGCAATCACTTTTACTAGCTAGGTCCTAACAGTTCTCAGTTTAGCCCTGGTTTGGAGCAGGGGCAAAGCTGCTCAGACAAATACCTCTTTCACAGTGTGAAAAACTATTCAGGACACCAGATGGTAGCTAGATGCCACAGGTGCTGAAGCAAGAGTGTTTCCATCTGCCTTAAGCGCTGTCCATTGGTGGAAAGTGACTGGCCTTGGCATTTCCCTACTGCCTTGTCTTCATATGCATAATCATTTGCAAACAATTATGTGTTATGTATTATGTGCTACGTATTATCATGTGCAAATGCACATACATTTGTGCATGCCTATCCAGACTTGAGATTCCCTGAGGCAGGTAGCCAGATCCACCATTGTCCTCCAAAGGCAGAGGGAGAGGAGGAAGAGCTTGATTGTACCAACCAGTGTACTCATGAGTAAATGAAACTGTAGCCCGACCTAACTACTTTTTCCAACGTTCAAAGAAAGACTAGATGTATCTTCCTCAGCTGGCCTCAGCTGACTTGCAGTCAGCTCTTTTATGAATAACTGAAGAGATGTTCTTGATGCAGAAAAATGTTAATAGGTGCAGTAAAATGGCCTTGTTGGAGCTAGTGTGAGGTTTCAAAATCTTCAACTACAAAAAAAAGAGGAAAAAAGTAGAGAGAATGACTTCTGTACTCACCCTGAACAGAGCTGATACAGTCTGGAAAGAAGAACCCTTCTTCTTGCCTCCCTTCTTGCCACCACCACCACTCTCTGAAGAACACCAAAAAAAGATGGTTTTACAACTTTACAACTTTGATTTTTTCTCTATGAGACTGCAAGAAACTTGTTCATATGCATCAGTCATGCTAAGAAAGGAACCTAGGATGCAGTGGGAAACAGAGTCAACACTCAGTCTAAAGGAACACAGAACCAAAGGTGTCTGATAATCCAAGGGATTATCATGGCTGAGTGGAAGGCCTGAAATACATTTGATCTTTTCCTTTATTACTAAATTTAAGCCATGAGAGACTCTGCACAACATGCAGTTTCTTTAGATCACTAGCTGATATTCATGGCTCTGGTAGAGTCATTAAATAAAAATGAAAATATGAATTTCACAGAACTGACCTGCCTCTCCTCCAGCAGAGGCAAAGAGTAAGGCCAGTGTCTTCAGGGATGATTTCTGGTACAGCCCCACAACAGTTTCATTCAGGGGGTCCTTGTTCTTGTCAAGCCAGCCAGTGATGTTGTAGTCCACCGTGCCAGCATAGTGCACCAGGGAGAAGTGGGCCTCCGCCTTGCCTTTGCCAGGCTTGGGCTTCTGGAAGTTGTTGGATTTGCCCAGATGCTGGTCATAGAGCTTGTTCTTGAAAGAGGTGTCAGTTGCCTTGGGGAACATGCACTCCTCTTCCAGGATGGAGAAGATGCCCATGGGCTAGAAGAAGCAGAAGGAAGGAGGAAAAGGTGAAAAGGCAGAAAGAATGACAGATAAAGAAATAGCTTCTTGAGTGGGACAATGTTAATGCTCTCAGGGATTGTTCTTCTGCTCAGCAGAGCAAATTGTAAAATAATCTAAATTTATGTATTTACAATATCACATTTACCCTTTCAAGCTACATTTATAAATATATTAAAAAAATAATGCATTTCTGAAAATATTAGAAATTGTGAATTATACAAATACCTTCTCAATCAGCTCAATGCAGGCAGCCAGGTCCATCCCAAAGTCGATGAACTCCCATTCAATTCCTTCCTTTTTGTACTCCTCCTGCTCCAGCACGAACATGTGGTGGTTGAAAAACTGTTGCAGTTTCTCATTGGTGAAGTTGATGCACAGCTGCTCCAGGCTGTTGAACTGCACAATTACAAATAGAGATTACTGTTAATGTAAATTTAGAAAGCTAGGGATAAAGAACAGTGCTGGCTTTTTGTACCAAATTACAGGAGGATCTGCAAGTGTTCTTTCTTTGCTCAGCCAGGAGTTTGGAACTTCTGTCAGTGTGTCTCTTTTGTCAAGATGAACTTTATCCATATGTTTATGACCCCTAGAAGTTTGGGCCACATTAATATTTCAGACTTGTCAGTTTTGATTTCTACTAGGCGGGGCTAATTCAGTTACGGGATAGTCCACAGTGCAACAGTTTATCCAACATTTCCAAATGCTGATTTCAAAGCATGTCCCGAGCCTTCTAAGCACAAATTGTGTCTGCAGAACCAGTGTCTCTGCATTAGGTACCAAATGCCATGTTAGTCTACTGTTTGCAATCAGTTAAAACACTGCATTTATGGATTTCCATTGGCATATATGCAACACAAAAATCTATTCCCAATTAAAAACCTGTGGGAATCATGATGCTTTAGATGCAATCTGAAAGGATAACACCATTTCTGTGGAAAAAAAAAAAAAAGCATAATTCCTTCTTAAGTACTTTGGCACACAATAGAGTTACTTCTAAAAGCATGGTAATAAAACACTGTTCTTACATCAAAGATCTCAAAGCCAGCAATGTCCAGGACACCAATGAAGTACTGTCTGGGTTGCTTCGTATCCAGCTGTTGGTTGATGCGAACAACCATCCACAGGAACATCTTCTCAAAGACAGCCTTTGCCAGGGCGCCCACTGAATTGTATACCTCAAATAAAAACCAGAAGGCTTGTAGTTATCATGCAGAGCAAAAGACAAAGTCCAGAGGATTTTTCAACAAAACAGGGATTTTTGTTACCTGCTGCACAGTTTGACCCTTGGTCACATATTCATTCCCAACCTTGACTCGAGGGTAGCAGAGGGCCTTAAGTAGGTCTGCTGAGTTCAGACCCGTCAAGTAGGCGGCCTTGTCAGCAACTAAAGACCAAAAAAATCAGTTGTTAAGGTACCAGCAGACATTAGGGTTCCTTTAAAACAAGTATTAAAAGGCAATTCAAGTAAAGATAAAAAGATGATTACTTAAGATAAAAAAGTAACGTATTTGTAGGTCATCAAAAGCAACATTCCCCAGTAATTATAGAGCATTTTTGTTGGCTATTTTTTCTTCACATAGTCTTAGTTTATTTTGAATTTTGAATGAAAAATCAGTTTAGAGAAATTTAGGTAGGCAGACTTCTCAATAATAAATGCTGAAAAAGAAAAAGGGAAGATAAGCCTGTGATGATGATTAAGTTGCAGACAATTGCAGATTCTCTCAGAAGCAAATACAGTGCAATTTGTTTCAGTGACTTGTAGTAGGGTAACTTTAAAGACATAATACTCAAGAGAGCACAATGCATAAGTGTCAAATACTCCTTTACAAATCTACAGCTAAACATATGAGATGAAGGGCTATTTTTAGAAGTGCAAACTGAAACAAAAAGTTTGGCATTTTACCTTCTGCTATTGCTTTTACTATGGAATTCAAACTCTGCCACCAGCCACAGTATGTAAAATTATTTGTTCCAGAATGCTTATATAATTCATATGAAATCATGATTAAAAAAGTATAGCAGATTGCTGCATGAATATTAGACATGATCTAACAGTCTGAAATTGTGTCAAGAGATATTTAGGCTAGAAATTGGGGAAAAATTTCCAGTGAGTAAGGATATTGAAGTACTGGAATAGATTGCATGTTTTCCTCAATGTTTTCAAAAGCAGATAAAGAAAGAAAGATTGCACAGTAAATGGAGTCCACAGGAGGTGGAGAAGATCAATTGCCACAGTCCTCACCCAGTTTATGAGCAAATAAAACTAGCAAAATAAAATGTGACTTGCCACACTGAGAAATTTGTTCACAGGTTCAGAGTAATCCTCAGGAAAGGATCACAGTGTCTGTGCAACAGAACTGATTTCAATGGAATCAGTGTTACGTACACTGCTCCAAATGTTTCCAAGATTTGGTCAGCAAAATACCATCACTTAAATAAAGTTACAGCTATTATTTGTAGCCTATTCTACTATTATTTTTCATCATTATCAGATTCATTGTGATTGTACTCCTTGCAGTCATTTTCACTTACGTCTTAACTTTCCTAAAAGAACCCCAGACAGCACACACAAAAGACAACTCAAGAAAAAAACCCCTTTAATAGTACATGTTTATGATATATGCAAATAACTCTGGTTTCACGGAAATACTTCCATGAACTTTTAGAGGAATGCACTTTTGAACAATTCTGGGCAAAGCAAATGCAATAGACATAGCTTAGACGTCTATTTTTCAAACAGAAGTCCTGGAGACATGCTGAGACTCTGCAGAAAATGTCGAACATATGAGCCACAGCTGCCGTATTAACGGATGTTCCTTTTTAACCCCCCATGTAAAATGAAGTAGCACAATGCTCTCAGTTTGGGCGTTGTGAGTTGTCTCCAGAGTACGGGCTTTGAAGCAGAGCAGCTTCAGGGTTCTGGCTCCTTGTCAGCTGGAAACAATATCATTAGGAGATGACTGCAGCTGATGGTAAATGACAGTAGCTACCTGGGTACACGAGCTCAAGAGCAGAGTGGCTCCTGCTTCTGTGCCAGGNCAGGATGTCAATGGCACTCTAACAAAAGAATCATTAGAGTAAGTACCATGCCTGTTAAAGGTCAGAGCCTGCCTAAGAAAACTTCTGTGCGTTACTTACGTCCGTGGCCATCAGCTCTTCCTGGTCATTAATGCTGGGAACCGTGATCTCACCTTGACTCACATACTGATAGTCATATGGGTTGGTGGTGATCAGTAACATCTCTGAAAAGAAGGATGAAACACATACAGGTCAAATGTAATAGGCACGCAAGGGAATGAAATGCTGTTCCGTGACCTTGTCTGGAGAAGTTAGTGATCTTTCCTACCAATCAGCTCTGGCTTCTTGTTGGACATGATCTGATAGAATATGTGGTAGCTTCTTTCTGCCTTGAGCTGGAAAGTGACTCTGGACTTCTCCAGCAGATCTGTCAAGGACGGTAGGACAGAGTTAGCACAAGAACTGAGGAAGGCCGGAAGGAAAGGGATCAGGCCAGGAGGGTCACTCACATGTTTCAATGTCAGCAGAAGCCAGTTTTCCTGTGGCACCGAAATGGATTCTGATGAATTTACCCTGAAAGAAGCAGAAAAGTCAATCGAGGTCTATTTTACCAATCCTGACTGCAGGAATATTTGAGTCAGTGTGCTGAAATGAAAAAAGGAATTTTGTCCCAGGCAACAACTTACAAAGCGTGAGGAGTTGTCGTTCCTCACCGTCTTGGCATTACCAAAAGCCTCCAGCAGTGGGTTGGCACTGATGATTTGATCCTCAAGTGTCCCCTAAAGTAGAAATCTGATTGTCATGATATAGCTCATAAAGAAATTTGATAGTTGCAGGTTCCTACCGCTAGGACCTCACCTGCATTTTGCCTGTTGGCTGCTGCTCCTCCTTCTTCTTATCCCCGCTCGCTGCAATTGTTGCAAAGTACTGGATGACACGCTTTGTGTTCACAGTCTTCCCTGCACCGGATTCTCCGCTGTGAAAGCAAAGAGAGAAGCAGAGAGCGTGTGGTCAGGCAGGAGGTCCCCTGGCACGGGCAGCCCCGCAGGGACCCGAGCAGGGAGTGTACGTACGTGATGAGGATCGACTGGTTCTCGCGATCTGTGAAAGAGGCAGAAACAAACAGACTTTGTAAAAGAAGAACACAAAAAGACTGAAAATTAATGCAGTAAATGTAAGTTATGACAGGAAGACAATTCTGCACGGTTTTTTCCTTTGTTTAGTCCTAATAATTTTTTTTTCAATTTCAATTCCTTGCAAAGCAATTTGCACCACAAATTCTTACCTCTACATTACACATTCTTAGCTCTAAACATACCCATGACACTCTTGCCTCTAAATTAGAGTGTTATGGATCTGATGGGTGGACTGTTAGATGGATAAGATATTGGCTGGATCGCTACATCCAAAGAATTACAGTCAAAGGCTCAATCTCCAAATGCTTAGAATGGTGTCCCTCAGTGTCCTGGGGGTTTGTACTGGGACCAACACTATTCAATACTTCCATTAATGACATACATAGTGGGATTGAGTGCACCCTCAGCAAGTTTGCAGGTGACACCAAGCTGAGTAGTGCAGTTGATACACCAGTGGGAAGGGATGCCATCCAGAGGGACCTTGATGGACTTTAAGAGTGGGTCTGTGCGAACATCATCAAGTTCAACAAGGTCAAGTGCAAGGACCCACACCTGGGTCAGGACAATCCCCAATATTACTCCAGACTGGGGGATGACTGGCTTGAGAGCAGCCCTGCAGAGAAGGACTTGGGCGTACTGGTGGATGTAAAATTGGATATGAGCTGGCAATGTGTACTTGTAGCCCAGAAAGCCAATCAGATCCTGGGCTGCATCAAAAGATGCATGGCCAGCAGGGCAAGATAGGTCATTCTGCTCCTCTACTCCACTCCTGTGAGACCCCACCTGGAATACTCCCTGCAGCTGTGGGCTCTCCACTACAAGAAGGCCATGGACCTGTTAGAGCATGTCCAGAAGAGGGCCATGAAAATGATCAGAGGGCTGGAATACCTCTCCTATGAAGAAAGGCTGAGTTGGGGCTGTTCAGCCTGGAGAAGGCTCCAAGGACAGCTTATTGAGGCCTTTCAATACTTAAAGGGGGCTTATAAGAAACATGGAGAGAGGCCTGTAGTGACAGGACAAGAGGCAATGGCTTTAAACTGAAAGAGGGTAGATTTAGATTGGATATAAAGAAGAAATGTTTTATGATGAAGATGGTGAGCCACTGGAACAGGTTGCCCAGAGAAGTTGTGGATGCACCATCATTAGAAGCGCTCCAGGTCAGGTTGGACAGAGATTTGAGCAACCTAACCTAGTGGAAGATGTCCCTCCCAATGCCAGAGGGAAGGAATACCTGATTTTTAAAGGTCCCTTCCACCCCAAACCGTTCTATGATCCTATGATTCTGTAATGCTCTTCCATGAACATTGAAAACCCTTGAAGGGCCATATGCTTCTTCCCTACTGCACTCTGTGGTCTTTTTTCTTCTGCAGTAAACTGTTTCTGGTTTTGTTTTTTTTAATTTTTCTGCTACACAGACTGTGTTTAGAGCAGTGGAGAAAGGGAGAGTAAGGATCCACAACAAAGGAATCCTGAGCATCGGTAATAGTTCTGAACTCAATAGCACAGAGAAAGAAAAGAATGAAAAGATTGAAGCAAAACTAGCAGCAATATATAATTCTATTCCATTTTTTCATGCCATGGTTTTATCAAGACAAATCTGAATATTTGTGGTATTGATTTTTCCTCTAGCTCTTTGGTGAATTAACTTCACAACTTTAGACAGAATTTTCGCATCACATATGGATCTCATACCCTGTTCACTTTCACTATTTCATTACAGACATAATTATATTCCTTGCTCCACTTAATCCATTTGGCTTATCGTTTCTCCTGACATACTAACTATCTATAGCAACATGCTTCCTTTTTAAAAATATTGATATGAAAACATCCTGTTTAAATTAGCAGTGATTAATGCTATGACTGAAATAAAACTTTAATGACATGTTAAGAAAGTATCAGCATATTTATCAGGGAAACTCTGAGATTACTTTTAAAATCATTTTGATAGAATCACTCTGAGAGCCACTCACCAGTCAGCATGAACTGATAGGCATTGTCAGAGATGGAGAAGATGTGTGGAGGGGCCTCCTGGCGCTTCTTGCCTCGGTAGGCCAACACCACCTCCGGGTTGTACACCGGCAGCCACTTGTAGGGGTTGACCGTGACGCAGAAGAGACCCGAGTAGGTCTGCGAGGAAGGGAGGCAGCACGTTGGCTTCCACTTAGCCTGGCAGAGCAGTTCCTCCTAGCTGCCCAAAGGAAGACTGCTGCTGGTACTTACGTAGATCATCCAGGCTGCATAACGCTCTTTGAGGTTGTACAGCACAGCGGGTTCGTGGAGGTGGGTCATCATGGCCATGTCCTCAATTTTATCGTACTTGGGAGGGTTCATGGAGAAGATCTGATCTTCCTTCACAGTCAGGGTCTGTAAGAGTAAAGAAAGGTACATGTATGTCAGCTAAGATCTCAGAGTGGGAATTTAATGCTGTTTGTAAATCTTTCATTTTACCCACCTCTCCACCTTCAGTCTTGACAGTGACCTTCCCTGATTCTTTGCTCTGGATTGCGCTTTTCACATAGGATTCCTTCGCATGTACCACAAAGACTGCAGTCTTGGCATCAAAAGGCTTGTTCTGGGCCTCGATTCTTTCCTTCTCTGACTTTCGGAGGTAAGGAGCTGCCGCTCCAAAGATGGCCATCTCAGAGTCTGACGACATGGCTGCAGTTTATTGAGTGCAGCACAGCACAGGGCTGAAGTGGAGAGACATACTACAGTGCTGAGTGAAGGAAGAAATGCCTTTCTACCACATACCTGGCCCTCTGTAGTGTTCTGCTCTGCCTATTCTTATGATCTCCCTCTCTGTCTTATCTGCTTTTCACCCTAGATATCCTTTAACTTATTTAGATCCTAAAGAAGATAGGTGTCTTTGATTTAGATTATTTTAACTTTCTCTCCCTTATTCCAGTTTACATGTTCAGTTCTTTAGATCTAGTAGTGTTTCAGTAGGCTATACAGAAAAATTGGATTGATTGGCACAACATAAAAATTTCTTTATGAAGCAGCAGTGATATCAACAGACGTCATGTTATCGAAATTATGAAAACTCACTTATATCCTTTCTCTCTTGCACTTTTTAGACCATGTAATTTGTATATTATAGAGATGGAGCAACATAAGAAGAAAGGTGTGGAGTAAGCAGAAGCATAGGTGTGAATTGTCTATGCAAAGCTTTTTCCTCAGTTAGAAATCAGAGTTTTAGCTTCTCCAGTTGTTCTGCCTTTTCCAGTTCAAGCTGATCCTTTAAGATTAACTTGCACCAAAAGAGGAAAACTTTTCAATAAAAGACACTCAGAGGGATTTGACAAAATCTTAACTATGTATGTGCTGTTCATTCATCTTCTCTTTCCTGGATTTCTGTTTACAGGCAATCTCCTGTTAACAGTTCTGTGTGGTAAAAGGTCAACTATTTCCCAGCAGGTACCAAACAAATGTGTCCAACCCAGTGGTGAAAGGAAATTTGCTGTTTTAGACAGCACAGCTCAGGTAGAATTGCACTGCATTATTATGCACGGATGTAAAGGGATATGGGAAGTGCCCATACAGCTGCATAAAAAAACCATCTTGGAGAGTCTATTCCTATGGAGTAGGTAAATCAGAGTCTTACCTCTTGTGATACCAGCTGGCTCTCAGGCTGGAAGCTGGTCAATACTGAAAGACAGAAATGACAACTTCCTTCTTATTTTTGCACAGAATCCTAAGGATAAGTCACAGGGCAAAAATATGCCAGACTTGAAAGCAGAAAAAATCTCTATTGGTACAGACAGTCCTTTGAGGAAAGCAGTTCCACAGGAGCAGGAATGCAGTGGGATTCTGCCAGCACCCAGCCCTCCATACTCTTACCTTGAAGCTTTCCGTGGAAACAGAACAGACTTGTCCTACCAGCACTTTTATAGGTTCTGGTCTGCACATACAACTCCCTTCTCCTCTTTCTTAGGTCAAAAAAATTTTGGCAAAGCATTGTTTGGCAAACTTGACTGAGTGCATGATTCCCATTCGTGCTCGTGGATATATTTAGAAATATTTGAAGTCTTACTGGCTATGTGAATACATCTCCTATAAATATTTTGACTAGGAATCTGAAAGGAGGAAGTGCTGTCCAGCAAATAGAGCAGGACACAGGGACTTGGAATTGTTGGCTTCTCTTGTCCCGACTCTGAATTGCTGTTTGACATATAAGATCTGTGTGCCTCAGGACTCAGCAGTAGTGAGAAGGATTACTATTACAAAGAGCTTTGGGGAGATTCTATTCTGAAATATTGTGGAAATAAAGAATAGGAACAATCTAGTATAGTCTAATTCCAAAAGTTTGGACAACCATATCACGCTTGTATTAATGCACCTATTTACAACTCCTTAGCTTTTTGTTGGTACTTTCGAAAGATCAGAGAAGACTGTTTATCCCCCTTGATTCATACACTTAATTACATCTATTACCTTCTTCTGAAGTATTGCCAATTGGCTACAATTTGAAATTGGATTTTAAAGGTATTGTTTTTCTGTTCTCTATATCTGTCTATGCTGGTTTGCTCAGATGTATGTCTAGCAGAAGTTTTGGTAAGGGCAGATTAGCAGTGATTACTGGCATTTTGCGTCCTTCATCTTTCATTGGCAGTTTTAACTTGCCAATTTGCTCCTATTGTAGAGACCTTGGACAGTGGCTATAGTTACCAAATGCAAGAATGGGGTTTAGATCACAAACACACCTCCTCCAACCTTCCCAAGCACAAACACAAATTCCACAGAAATTTAGAGAACTCTTGGGAGGCTCCGGGCCTTGACATGTCTAACCTGTGGATGTGGACTCAACTTTTTTTTTCCCCATAGCAATTAAATGCAAATCCTAGGTATTCTAGGTAGATTTATTCTGCCAGAAGCCTTGTTGATCAGAAAGTATTAACAAAAGTAACCTAAACCTCACCCTAAGAATACAAATCTAGATGAAGAAGGAAGTTTTTTCTTAATCTTAAAATGCCTTGTCATTTCTAAAACAAACAAACAAACAAAGAATCATTAGTTTAAGCAAAATCCACAAAGGTTTTGGATGCTGTTTACATACAGGAAGAAGAGCACTTGACTTGCTACAATACATCAATGACAACACATTGTGTCTTAAGACAGGCACATTGTTTATCTATGTACAAATAAGTTCAGTTGGACAGATAGCTTTTAAACTAAGCATGATAGTTCTCAGTGAAGGTGAACATTAGGTAAACCTGGGAAGAGATGCATTAAGTAATTGGAAAAAAAAGCCCCTCATGTGGCTTTTAGCAATTCATAGGGAATTTTAAGGATATCACCACTTTAGGGAATGTGGTGTGGCCATATCCTCTGGTGCTATAGATATGTATTAGACAGCAGAAAATTTGTATCATATCTTGTGGGAAGGGCATAGGGGGAAAAGACACAAGTAAAACACTCTAGCTACTCTATATAATAAAAGTTTGAGATTCAAGAGGTGTCTGGGAATACCCTCTGGGTCCTGCAGAGCTGTCTTTTCCTTTGCAAAGAGTTAGGTATGATCTGCAATTTGGAGTTCTTCCATGGAGCTAGGATGAGGTGCTGTAATTCTGTACCATATTCTGAAGGCTCACACTCTCCCTCAAATGTCTGGGAGGTGAAGCACTGTAAGAAGGGTCAGCGAGGATGACCAGTCTTCTCAACTTACTGCTTTAAAGAGCTTTTGTATGTTTCCAACACTGCATGTACAACTGAAACCTCTGAGATCAAGTATTCCTTTATGAGGCTGCCAATGCCTTTCTGAACAATAGAAATAGAGATTTTATATTTTCTGTTTGAAAAATAATATTAAGTATTTGTAGTAATGTCATTGAAGAAAATGGAAAGGTCTTATTCATCCTCCAGCATGCAAAATAGGGTGAAGGGAGAGAAAGAAAGGATAGATTTTCCCCTCTTCTTCTAATGCATTATAGAATTGTTTAACAAAGAACAGACTTGACTGTTCTTTATACTATGCATGAAAGTCCCATCTGTAGTTTTTAGATAAACTTGTCCCTGACTGTTGACATAGTGACTTCCAAGTTGTGCAGGAACTGAAAGCTTAGCAGCTGAAATCCATACAGTTGTAAGAAAGAGCAGAATCCTTGTGGATTGCCTTGCCTCTCCATCTAGCTTGGAAAAGTGAGAATGGGGAGACTCTAACCAGCCTGAAAAGAGGTTCTATCCATTACCTGTCTGGAAAGAGTACTTGCCAAGGCAGAAGCATTTCTCCTCACTTTGCTGTATAAGAGATGAGGTGCTCCTCTCGCCCCAATCTTGATCCTCAGCCTGTTGAGGGTATAAAGAGCAATAAGTGAGCTGTTCCTCCTTTGCATAGGATGATTTGGCCTAAAGCTCCCTGTTCCATCTGCTGAGTGAGACTGATTCTGCCTGGAGTGTTAACACCAGGTCGGAACACAGCAAAGGAAGACAGTCACAGAAGGCATCTTCAGTCCCAGCCATGAAACACTGCTCTGGTCTTCAATAACAAATTTCCTGTTCCTGAGGAGACTCTTAGAGAAACAAGGCTATGGTCAGATAGAGGCTTTCCTAAACAAGGTCAGTACCCTACACTCAGCACTTTCTGGGTCTAAAACAGTTAGTGGAATGGAAAGGCACAACTATCAGAAGTCAGTCTGGGAATTTTTCAGGCTCAAACATCTTTCTTATTTTGGTGACACGTTGATGTTTTTTCTCCCACAGCCAACAACATAGGGTGCAATAGAGAATGAACAAATGTTATGGCAATAGTAGACAACATCATAAGGCAAGTATCTGTAGAATATGAGTCAAAGCTGGCCAGATCCATAGTATACCCTCAAATTGGGATTTTTATTGCTTGCAGTAATCTCTGTAATCTTCAATGTCTAGAAAAGAAGAACACAGCAAGTTGTCATTATTACAAAACAAGTGACAATTTAATATTCTGTGAATTTTCTGAATACTTTTTCATGTTTGTGACAGTCTCATGCTCCTGTTAAACTCAAGACTTTTTACAGAATTTGTTAAACTGGGATGGTATAGTGTCAACTTGCACTTCAGACACTTCCTGTTGTTTTCAAGATTTGGAAGAGATTGTGTAAAAATTTTTCACTTGTGGATGGAAAAAAGATATATAAATACAAAGCAGTGATGGTTCTACTTCTCCCGTGATTGATTGTAGAGGTGGACTTCATGCTACTGGACAAGTCATTGATCTTAATCTTCAACTCACCTTTCTTCTTTGCCAGTTTCTGCTTGACACTTTGCTGGTTTTTGCTCCCCAAATTCTTCTCTCTGCAGTAGAAAAAGAATAATAACTTCATAGAACCACAGAAGTGTTGGTGATAAAGGACCTCTGGAGGTCCCTAGTAATGTTTTCAAGTCATGAAAACATCCCACCTCACTCAAAAATCTGTTGCTGTGGTGCACTATCCTCTTACTGAAAAGCAATGTCCAGGCTGAACCTTCCAAGCCGCTGCTTGTGTTTTATCATCTGACACTACCAAGAAGAGTTTGTCTTAATCACTTTTTTAATGGCATGTCAAGTAGTTATAGGCTGCTATACCACTCACCAGCCTCTTTGCTAGACTAAACTCCTTGCAGGTTGTGTGTGCTGAACAACTTGGTAGTACTCTCCAGTTTCTCCACATCCTTCTTGAATAGAGGGAAGATAATAACTTCCTTCAATCTGATGGTGACACTTCCTAATGTAGCCTAATATATGGTTTGTTTCCTTCACAATAAGAGTGCACTGCTGGCTCGTATTTGCATTTGTCATCTGAAGATTTGCCAAGGATACACTCTGTATCATCATTGTCCAAGCTGCTGATGAAAATGTTGAACAATATGGGCCACAGTGTTGAACCACTGTTCTTGTTATTGACAGCTAACTGAATATGAAGCCATCCATCACTATTCCTTGAACTCAGGGGTCCAGTCAATTTTCAACAAACCTAATAGTTCATCTATCCAATACATTCTTCTGAATAAGATTGCTGTAGGATACAATGTCAAAATCCTTACTAAAGTTCACTTCTTTTTTCCCTCATCCCCCTATCTATTCATTTAATCATAGAAGCAATCTCTTCCAGCACAATTATTTTTCCTTCCTTTTTCTTCGCTTCACTAGGTGCCCTGTAACTTTTGAGGGCTTCTTAAGTTTTTAAAAGTTACAGAGATGAAAAAGAGAAATGAAGTAAAAAATACTTAGAAAAGAATAAAAAACCTGCTTCTCTATTCATTCTCCCTATGTTGCAATGATCAGAAGGAAAAAAAAAAAAGAGGAGAAAGAGGGAAAAATTTAACCAATTGAAAATTCTTTCAATTTCAAAGTGAAAGTAATTTATAAATTATTAATTAAACTATTTTTACTCTAGTCAGTACTTTGTATTTTTTTTCATGTTGTTTAGGTCACCTTGGATCTAGAGGAGTGAGATTCACACAGATTGGAACAACTACATAGTTCATCACATTTTCTGGTTAATTTTCATTTTATCATGTTTTGTTTTCTAAAAATCTGATTTAATCATCTTGCAGAAATAAAATGATTAAACAGATAAGTCATAACTGAAATAATAAAAAAGTTTGTAACTTAAATTTTCTTGGAGTTGCAACTACAGGTAATAGTTTTGCATGGAATAAGTAGGAGTCTGGACTTTGTTCCGGGTTTTGTTTATCTCGGCAACCTGTTCCAGCACTTGAATGCCCTCACTGTTAAATTCTTTTTTCTTATGTTTAACTGGGATTTCCAATGTTTCAATTTGTGCATATTGCCCCTTGTCACAGCATACCACAGAGAAAAGTCATTGTGATATGGTGTGATACAGTGTTGACCTCAGACTCCCCTCCTCGACAGGACAAGGGGAGACAATAGGATGGAAAATCTCATGGGATAAAGACAGGGAGGCTGCTTACCAGTTACTGTCACAGGCAAAACAGACTCAACTTGAGGAAAATTTATTTAATTTTTGCCAATTAAAACAGATTCAGTTAGTGTGAAACAAGGACAAAAATTAAAACCACACCTTCTCCCCAACACTTCCCAGACTCAACTTCGCTTCTTCATTCCAGACTCCTCTGCCCCCACCGAGTGGTGCAGGTAGATGGGGAATGGGGGGTAGCAGTCAGTCCATAACAGTTCCTCTCTGCTGCTCCTTCCTCTTCATACTCTTCCCTTACTGCAGCATGGGCTGTCCACAGGCTGAAGTTCCTTCAGGAAATTTCCACCTGCTCCAGTGTGGGGGCCTTCATGAGCTGCAGCGTGGATATCTGCTCCACCATGATCCTCTCCGTGGGCTGCAGGGGAGTCTCTGCCCCAGTGCCTGGAGCACCTCCTCCCCTCCTTCTTCTCTGCCATTATGGAACACAAGATCAAAAGGGTCCAAAGCCTTGCTAAGGTCAAATTGAACAACAGACACTGCTCTTTCCCTATTCTCTAAGCTAGCAATTTTATCACAGAGGGCTGTTAGGTTAATCAGGTATTATTTCTCCTGCTGAGTACTCCTAATGATCTTCTTGTCCTTCAATGTATATGAAAATAGTTTCCATGAGGATTTGCATCAGTTTCCCAGGAATCAAGGAGAGGCTGAGTGGCATCTAGTTTGCACCTTCCTGCCTTTCTTGAAGATAGGAGTGACATTTGCTGTCTTCCAGTCCTCAGGAACCTCCCTAGTCACCATGACCTTTCAAAGATAATTGATAATGACTTTGCAACGACATCAGCCAACTCCCTCAGCACTTGTGTATGCGTCCCATCAGGTCACATGGATTTTACTATGTCCAAATTCTTTAAATGTCGTCTAATTTGATTCTACTCTACTGAGGGTATGTCTTCATTGCTCCATACTTTCCCAGTGGGCTTAGGATTCTGAGATTTCTGAAGATGTATCTTAACAGTGAAAATGAAAGTGAAGGAAGGCTTTCAGTGCCTTGGCCTTGTCTATGTCCCCTGCCACCATGTACCCTGCCCTACTCATCAGCAGACCCACATTCTCCCTAGTCATCTTTTTGCTGCTGATATACCTGTAGAAGCCCTTCTTGCTCTTCACATCCCTTTGCCAGATTCAACTCAAGATGGGTTTTAGCTTTCCTAACCCCATTCCTGCACTCATACAGGGTCTTTATATTCCTCCTGGGACACATAACCTTGCTTCCACCTCTTGTATGCCTCCTCTTTCCTGTTTGATTTTAGTCAGGAGTTACTTGCTCATCTATGCCACTACCACTTTTCCCTGACTTCCTGCATGTCAGGATGAACCAGTCTTGAGCTTGGAGGGGGTGATCCTTGAAAATCCTCCAGCTCTTCTGGACCCTTCTTCTCTCCAGGACAGTCTCCCATGGGATTTTTTCAAGTAGATCCCCAAACAGGTGCAAGCTTGCTCTTCTGAAAGCCAGGGTTGTGATCCTGCAATTTGCTTTTTTCCCTCCTCCCAGGCTCCTGAACCCCAGCATCTCATGGTCACTGCAGCCAGAGCTGCCCCTGACCTTCACATCCCATTCTTTCTCATTTCTAAGTATCAGATAGAGCAGAGCACTGTCCCTTGTTAGTGCCTTTATCACCTGTGTCAGGAAGTTATCATAAATGCCTTCAAATCTTCTGGACCGCTTGTGCATTGTTGTATTGCCCTTCCAGTAGACATCAAGGTGGTTAAAATCCCCCATTAGCTTTATGCCAGCTGTCTTCTCTAGGTTCTTGTTTTGATCTTTATTTAAACATACAGCACAGACATTTTCTACTGCAAGAAAAAACACAGTGGTAAGTGACTTAACTCTATGTATTGGGTGTCTGTGGCAAGGTTTTGGTAGCACGGGATGCAGGGGTGGCCTCTGTGAGAAGGGACCAGGAGCTGCCTCTCTGCTGGATGCAGTTCCAGCCAGCTCTGCAATGGACATACCACAGGACACAGCTGAGACCATCACTGAAGCTCGTGGTGCCTCTGTGCTTTCCTTACTGTATATTAGAGTCTAGTGCTTGTTACTGGCTGCTTTTTGCTTTCACTGCTTGCTGTACTGCTGTACTGCTCATCATCTTACTGTGCTGTGCCTGGGAACATTTTGGTAGCAGCAATGGCCATGCACCTGGGCTGGCAGCTGGCCAGGGCATCGCCGCTGTTTCTGTGCTGCTGTACTGGACAGGCTGGAAGTCCAGTGTGAACTTGAGTCAAAGGGACTGTGACCTGTGGATGAGTCCACGTGGGAGCAGGACACCCCAAAGCATCTGTGACTGTGGTCATGTCTGTGCCACAGTAGGTATACCTCTGAAGGGATTGTGGCCCAAGTATAAGTTCACGCTGGTGAAGGTACACCTTGAAGCATCTGTAGCTGTGGATAAGTCCATGCTGCAGCAGGTACACCTTGAAGCATCAGTGGCTGTGCATGAGGTCATGCTGGAGCACCTCAAAGCATGTGGCCATGGATAAGCCCATGACAGAACAGGTACTCCCCTGGAGGGACTGCAGCCATGGGTAAGGCCATGTTGGAGCAGGTTTACTTCTGAAGGGACTGTGGCTGTGGGTAAGGCCATGCTGGAGCAGGTATATCTTTGAAGGCACTGTGGCCCATGGATAAGGCCACACTGGAACAGGTGCCCCTCAAAGCAACTGTGGCTGTGGATAAGTCTATGCTGCAGCAGGTATACCCCTGGAGAGACTGTGGCTCATCGATCAAGCTCCACTTGGAGCAGGTACACCCCTAAGGGACTGCAGTCTGTGGATAAGTCCAAGCCAGAGCAGGGGCAAGGGGAGGAGTTCATTGCAATGTTAAACCCTATGGTCTGGTCCAAAGGGACCGGGGTGGAGATTGTAATGGAAATACCTTTAAATTTTTATAACCCAGGATTTGAGTTGCATGTTATGGGAATTACTATAGCAAGAACCCCTTGTTGCTAGCCAGGCTAGGAGCAAGGGGAGGGGTTCATTGCAATGTTAAACCCTATGGTCTGGTCCAAAGGGACCAGCAGTGGAGATTGTAATGGTTCTACCTTTAAATTAACCTAGGATTTGAATTGCATGTTATAGGAATTACTATCACAGGAACCACCTGAACAAATGGAGGACAAGCCTTACAAGAAGCAGTGCAAGTGCAGCAGTGACCCATCCTGAGCTGGCTTTGGTGCCCAGTAACTCCACGCAACACACCACCGCTCCTGTCCTGAGTGACCACCGTAACAGATGGAGCCCAAAGTCATGAACTAAATAAACTCAGTGGAGATTTTATGGACATTTGTGGACATTTTACAGACATTTTACAGGGTTGGTCCATAGACTAGGGGAATGATATCTGTGTATTATACCAAAGGCTGGGAAGGGGGGTGGTGGGTAATGAGAATGTATTGGATAGTGTGGGACCTGAGCATGACATAAATGATATGGAATAAGGAATGGATTTGGCTAGGATAGAGTTAATTTTCTTCAGAGAAGCTAGTATGAGGCTATGTTTTGGATTTGTGCTGGAAACAGTGTTGATAACACAGGAATGTTTTTGTTATTGCTGAGCAGTGCTTACACAGAGTCAAGGCCTTTTCTGCTTCTCACACCCCACCAGCGAGGAGGCTGGGGGTGCACAAGAAGGTGGGAAGGGACACAGCCAGGACAGCTGACCCCAACTGACCAAAGCGATATTCCATACCATATGATGTCACACTTAGCATATAAAGCTGAGGGAAGAAGGAAGGGGGCGACATTCAGAGTGATGGTGTTTGTCTTCCCAAGTAACCATTACATGTAATGGAGCCCTGCTTTCCTGGAGATGGCTGAACACCTGCCTGCTGATCGGAAGGAGTGAATTAATTCCTTGTTTTGCTTTGCTTGTGAGCGCAGCTTTTGCTTTACCTATTAAACTGTCTTTATCTCAACCCTCGAGTTTTGTCACTTTTACTCTTCTGATTCTCTCCCCCATCCCACTGGGGGGTGGGAGGGTGAGCAAGTGGCTGTGTGGGGCTTAGTTGCTGGCTGGGGTTAAACCATGACACACGCAAAGGTGAATATAGAAAAATAGCTAGGGGACACCCGGTACCAATGAGTAGTTTTTCTCAGAGTGCACAATTGAACTGTAGAAATAATTTTCACAGAACACTGTGAAGGTAAAAGTATAAATGAGTTAAAACGAATTAACAAGTCTTATTGTGAGGTTTTTTTTTTTTTTAATTTCATAAAAATTTAGACTGATTTTTGGAGAATAGGTCCCTCACAAGCAATTATTCATACTAGTCCAGGTAGACCATCCTGTTCAAATCTCTAAAGCACTATCTTTCTTGTTCTCTCTGGACCTTATCCAGTTCTGCTATGTCCTCTTTCAGTTGAGGGATAAGAACAGCCACTGTATTCAGGTGTTACAGACTTATATTGCAATACAGCAAAAATCTGGGGACTTGTTTTGGGTTTTTCTCTATTCCCTTTCCTGATAATTTCTGCAGATTTTTTTACCCTTTTACCAGTGCTGAGCCGAGGGGAAGGATCACCTCCCTCGACCTGCTGGTGATGCTCTTCCTAATGCAGCTCAGGATGCTTGGCCTTCTTTGCTGCAAGGGCACACTGCTGTCCACCAGGACTGCCTGGTCCTTCTCTGCAAAGCTGCTTTCCAGATGGTTGGTTCTCAGCTTGTGCTGGTGCACGTGGCTATTCTTTCTCGGGTACAGGACTTCATGCTTTCCTTTGCTGAACTTCATGTCAGCCCTTTTCTCCAGGCTGCTGCTGAGGTCCCTATCAACTACTTCTCCCAATTTTGTATTGTGTGCAAACTTGCTGAGAGTGTGTTATGTCCCATCATCCAGTTTGTTAATGATGATGTTAAATGCTATTGAACCTATATTTTCTGGCCCTGTATTTCCTGTATTGCATATTTGCAGTTTTGTCAGTTGTGCCCATCTGATTTGTTAAACTAGGGGATCCCAAACAAATTTCTGTATCTCAGGGATGTCACTGGATATTGTGCATAACATGGAACTAGCCAGAGCTGGTGCTAATACTTCTTCTGTGGGAGCATCAGGATGCCAGCGTGCCTGCCAATCTAAAACATCCTGCAGTTAGCTCCCACCTTTACAATGCTATTTTCCACTCTCTGGATTCCTAGGATCTTTATATATCTCATCTCAGTCTGGAGCATGGCATAATCACAGCTTTCCTCTCTGGAAATACTAAACCTTACATATTAACTGCTGTCAAATGAATAGCTTAGAGGAGATGCACATTATTCTTTGCAGGGCCAAGCAGAGATGATGGAGACATTTGGCGAAATTTCTTTGAAATTGTTGTTACTGTCAGCATGTCTCATTGTTTTGCTCCAATATGACTCCACATACAGACATCATACTTTGCTCCCAGAATCCAATCTGGAGCACACCGGCTGGTTGTCTCCACCTGGCAGCTACGGCACAATGTGATACATTAGTCCACCCCAGGATCTGTTCCAGACAGACAATATAGCTACTGAATAGGCCACCTATATCCTAATGCAAAGTAGTGCAGCACATGCCTTGCTCATCACGCTATACACATGTTGCTGTAGCGAGCTGCAGCTTAGTCCTCATCATGCTGAAGTCTATGAACTGGAAAACTGCAAAACAGTTACTGTGTTTCAGCACCAGGGGAGCATCACACCAAATGCTGTGCTATGTACCTACTTGATCCTGTTAGCTCTGCTTTCACAGCCAGTACTCAGAAACACTTTTTGAACAAACCTAAAAAGAAGGTTAATTTGATAAAGCATTTAGGACTAATTTCAGCCCTTTTTTTTACTTTAGCACTTTAATAGTTACTATTTCCCTTTTGTTAAATACAGTGTTTTAAAGCAAAATTTCCAGACTGTCAGGTTCCAACACTGTCTGACCAGGCTCTTTTGGATATTCCGCACAAAGAGAGTTTAAACTTTTAATACCAGATTTTGCTGTTTGAAGATATTTGACATTATACAGTATTTTGATTTAGCAGAGTGATACCGCAAAATATGGAAATCACAACACAAACATAATATAACAATTACAATATACAGCTGAATCACAAAACAAACATGATTCCCATTACCAGTCTTTAGATGCTCACCATCATGATGCCAGGCATCCCCTGTCACTGGGAAAGAATATGTGGGTTGAAGCCAGCCCAAGCCCATTGCCCTCTTCAAAGTTCCTTTTGATTATTGTTTGATTTTTGTACTCTGTGTTGGCCTGAGCCACATACACACTTTCCCCCCACCCCTTCGCCCCTCCTGCCTGGTCTGACTGGCTCAGGAGGATTATACTTTCTACTGGTTGTTTTAGGGAAAATAATTTACATGAACAGTTGTGCCACTCAACTGATACAGCTGTTTATCTAAAACAAAGGTCCCCTTTGTGTTGAGATAAGTTCAGCTCCCTTTAAGATGGCTGTGATCACTTCCTACATTCTTTTCTCACCTTCCTGAGCACATCGTCCTTGCTTACCAGCTCTGAGCCTTCTCCTTTTGTGGGGGTTTCTTGATTGGTCACACAGACTGTTGCTTGAATTGATGTTAGTGAATGTTCTTGTTGTATTGTATGCTTCTATTCAGAAGGACCTTGCAGGCTGGAGAAATGGAAAAGAGAGGAACCTCATGATATTCAACAAAGGGAAATGCAAATAATGTGCACTGGTTAGTGTCAGCTAGGTACAATCCAAGGGAAGTTGACAATCCTGGGAGAGAGGAGGGGTGTGTATGTTTGTGTGTTTTAACCAAAAAAAACCCCCAAAACAAAACACAAAAAGTGTTCCTACAAAAGAGAAGGTGATTATGAACAGAAATACAGAACATACAGAAATTTACAATAGGATTGCATTGAGTCTGTGAATCCACATGCCATGTCTAATCAAGATTCTGCTAGACGATGTGGAGGGACAGTCCTGAAAGAGCCAGCAATGCTTGGATGCAAAAAGAAAAACAAGTAGGGTCCTGCCAATAATTTGACTTTCTGCCATTTCTGTTTCCATCTATGCAGGGTTGGACTCCACTGGCACTAGAAGCAAAACACAGCACAGCCAAAAAGAAGTGGTTGATTGAAAGCCATCTCTGGATATAGAATATCCTGCACAGCAATGCGATGTGAGCAAGGCACTGGAGTGCTGACATTCCCTACAGAGGAGGGGGAATTTGGGTATGCTGAAAATAGATCCTTCTTGAGATGGAGATCAGGCAGCTGCCTCACTTTCTGCCAGCTCCGAAGATATGACTTCCCTTCCCCCATGCTGAGAGGGGCCAGAAAGGACAGACAGGTAATTTCAGCAGTTCAGATGCACTAAAGTTGAAATGTCTCCAAATTCTCAGTTTATGGCCTGCCCTTTCCAAGACACCCAACAGAAATTATCTTCCCCTTGTTCATTCTGCTGTGGAGGTGACTTTTACACTTCAAGTGGGAATAACTGATATGAACAACACACTGTTCTGAAGGAGCATTTACTCATAAGCAATACATTCTGTATGCTACTATCCTCATCCAATATTGCCCACTGATTTTAAGGTAGCACACTAGACAGTCAAAGATGGAAAAGTCAGCATTACTGTAATACTTGCAAGAAATATGTGAAGGTTAATGATATCTAGGTGCAATACAATAACTTGAGCAGGCCCTGGTATGCCCACAGTAATACTTTCTGAACTGTAAAATTCTCACTGAGGCATTTTGGTGTTTGGGCTCTAGCTTATATTAAGCTCTCTTTGGTTAATGTATTAGGTGCTTTTTCCTTTTTTCCCATGTCTGACATTATTGCTGGAGTCCTAGAGTTTTCCTCTTGGGCTCTTTGTCCCAGGCTGTAAATTCTGATCCTGCCCTTCACAGGTGTGGTCTGAAGCTTCTCTACTCTGCCTAGTCTAACTGGGTGGGTAATATCAGCCATTTCCCAGGCTGAATCTTTTCTGGGCTGGCTGGCATCTCTGCTTCCACCACAGCAAAACAGAAACTTCCAGCCTTACCAATGCTGCTGACTTACCTGGCTTTGGGTCCTGTCCCTCCTCCATCTCCATCAGCTTTGATGAACAGAAAATTGTTTTGCTTTGTTTCAGTTGGGCAGGATATTTGCACATGACCAGTAACCATTGCATTCCTTGGGGCAGTGCATACCAAGTGGTGTTTATTCATGATTAATTGTTAAGTCTGCTAAGAGGAGAGGAGTTGGAGCTTGAGCCTATAAGAATGCAGCAGCATCTCTCTCAGCATGGGCTCAAGAAATACACATGGCAGGGGTCCCAGGAGAGGTGGCAGCTCTAACCAACTGCAAGTGGGCACTGCAAAGCAGCAGTAGGGTATGCCTCTCTAGTTGGTATGAATGGGTTCTTTTGCTGGCCTGTCATATCAGACCAATACCATAACCTTGAGCATTTACTCTGACATGGATTCTTCATTTGCTTGACAGTTACCCATTGTTGTATTCAATTTTCGATGTACTGAGCATCAGTTCTTTCTTCCTCTCTTATTTCTTACTTCCCCAATCCATCATGCTCTCTCTGAACAGTGGAATTTGGCCGATATTTTCTTTGTGTGAGAATGTTTTATATCTGGGGGACTGCAAAATGTATTGCGCCATCTCTAGTGCTGGCTTGGACTGGGAAATGCATTGGTGATGTCCTTTCATAAACAGGATGAGAGAATGACTCTAATGTTTTTATTCAAAATTTTCCACTGCTTTTGGGTGCAGCCAGAGACATAAAAGGACTTGACGAACTTCAGTGAAGAGATTGGCAATCATGTTAAAGAAACTCATGCCCTCAGAAAGAGAGGTTTTTTCATGCTATATGAATTTGCCAAGACACATCAGGGTAAAGGAGCAGTGACAGGAGTGGGAGAAAGGCAATAAGGAGAGGACCTGCCAACAGCTGGTAATACCTAGTAGTCTGTACAGTCAGAGGCTCTGGGATTGGAAGGTATGAGAAAGCTACTGTATGTGAGAAAGCAGCTGCAACATTGATTGGTGACCCTTCCTCTTCTTCTTCCTAGAGCCTTCAGACTCTACATTCCATCTCTCCAGATCATTTTCCATATTTTCTCCTCCTGTCCTCTCTTCCTCTCCCCCTTCCCCTCCCCACTCCCATTAGATACAGACCTTGGAGAACCTCACTTCTGAAAGTGTGACAGGGGACAGATATCACTTAGAAGATCTGTACCTACAGATCTTCTGAAGTGGCTTCCTGGCAGAAATCTGAGCTGCTCCTGCCTGCATAGTTGTTATTTGAATAACAAAACCCCACAGAATTTCAAAGGCATAATAGGCAGACATTTTGCACAAAATGATTTTCTAAAATACCCTTGGAGATGCAGCCTTCTAGGTTTTCTTGGGCAGAATGAAAATGCAGTAATAGGCTCTTGTGGCGGTGATCCCTCTTTAGCTTCACATTGTTAGACTTCATCTCTTGTTTTCTCCTTCTTCCACTAAATACTGTGCAACACATACTGACAAACATGGCTCTGTCCAGGAAACAGCAGTCAGGTTTCAGACAGCCAAATACATGAACTATAGCTATCTTGAAGATGTTTGGGCAAAAANTTTATCAATTACATAGATAGCACAACACAGTACCTTGAAAACAAGCACCACAATACAACATGTTTCATAATCAGGTGACATAATCACAACAGGTTCCCTCTGATATCAGGAACATCTAACAGGATCACTGTAAGAGTCCTTCAGTCTTCTTAGCAGTGCCACACAAGTGGTACCTGTTCTTCCCAAACATAAAACATCAGGCACCTAGAATCATAGAATCATAGAACCATTAAGGTTGGAAAAGACCTCTAAGATCATCAAGTCCAACTGTCAACCAACACCACCATGCCTTCTA
>WAAD01039717.1:25924-42928 GCA_013389945.1 Fregata magnificens
CCAAGTGCAGGACCCGGCACTTGGCCTTGTTAAACCTCATACAGTTGGCCTCGGTCCATCGATCCAGCCTATCCAGATCCCTCTGCAGGGCCTTCCTTCCCTCGAGCAGATCGACACTCCCGCCCAGCTTGGTGTCATCTGCAAACTTGCTGAGGGTGCACTCAATCCCCTCATCCAGATCATTGATAAAGATGTTAACAAAACTGGCCCCAGAACTGAGCCCTGGGGAACACTGCTTGTGACCAGCCGCCAACTGGATTTAACTCCGTTCACCTGCAGACCTTTTGCAACAATATGCTTACTTTTGTTGTCAGCCACCAGACCTGCTATTTTAGTATGATGGCTTTCATATCCTGAACCCACTTTTTGGTACAGGGTTTTCGGCACATGAAGCATATACATGAGTCTCCATCTGCAGGTTCCAGCTGAGCACGTAATATGCAGCATGTCAACAGGATTGGATGCAAGCTACTATGCATCACAGCATTTCAATGGTGTCTTGGCATTGACCAAGTGCATGTGTTACTTTCTGACTGATGTAATATTTTCTCTGAAGTTTTTACTAAGGTTCATCTGAGGACCAGAATGTTTATCTGAAAAGGGAGCCAGTTCTAGATATCGTCCCAGAACAGCTGGTCCCTCACTGAATGAGGCTTGATGGAGGCAAGTTAATGTTTGGTTGCACTGCAGTGTGAGCTAGCAGGCTGCCTATCTTTGACACCACAAGACAGAATCACCATAGGGCATGTAATTGAAAATATAGCAGAATTGGATGTTTTGGAAGTCATGTCCACATGCATATGCTGGTCCAATGCTGTTCCACATGTTGTTTTGGTAGTGCACAAGTCTAAGATGCACTTTTATGCCTTTCTCTCACACCCGATGTAGATTCAATGACAGTTCCTATCTGATATTCTCCTGATTAATTACTGAAGAATATTAACCTTTACCACTGAGGAGCTCATATTAGAAGTATACAAAAAGATCTTCCCAGAGAAAAACAAAAAACATTTTCCAGACTACATTTCTTCAACATCTGAATGAGGAATTGTGAATTCTAAGGTGTGTAAGTTGGCATCACTATGTAATTCTTCATAAATCATTTCTCACTGCCATTGCTTCCATTATTATTTCCAGATTTCCTATCAAGCTAAAGGCGGCCAAAATTTTTACATCCATTAAACATTGGTCAGAAGTAGAGCAGTTAAGTAGTGTCTGGTAAGGTGGGGAGACCGTGTGGAGAGGGCAGAGGTTTAAGAACCTAAACTTTGGTATCTGGTTGCTGGTATAATGTGCAGGTTTTCTGCTAAATCATTCTCCACTTTGGGACGCAGAATCCTGAATGTTTTGGGTCTGTTCCCATAAGCCTCAGTTTCAGAATTAGGCAGAAGCTGAGTGGGAATCTGGGCATCTAAATTTTGTGTATTGGCTCTGTCAGTACTCATCCCTCCCCACTGGCCTTTCCAAGGTCCAGTAATGTCCATTTAGGCTATTACTCAGCCTGTCTCTCTGTTTCTGTAGGAGGGATCAGGAGATGTGATGTTCTGTTTTGTAATTCTGTGGAAAGACCTTAATGACATTTTTCTGATTTTAGAATGGTTAACTCAAGAGTTTTCAAAATCTTACTGTTCCAGGATGCAGCAGAGGACACCACACCTGTATGATAGCGACAGCACCTTCATTATAGTGGAGAACTTTGCCCTGCCATTAACTGAAAGTGAGTCTTTCTGGGGAGCTAGACCAAAGGAAAATGCGTTTTATTGAACAGAGAAAAAGTTTGTTCAAGCAAGTGGAAGAAGACTATGTTCTTGCAGTTAAATGAAAAAGGAAATCTCAAATGTGTTGAGGTAATAGCTTTTGCCATTTTTCCTCTTACAGAACTGGAAGGCCACCTCTTTGTGTCCTGGTTCTTCTGTTCCTTACTTTACCAGTCCCCTTCGAGCTCTGTAACACCCAAGTGCAATTGTGAATTTAGTACTGAATTACGAGGGGATAAAGAATATCCATGAAAAACACACCAGAGATTAATGTGGTTGCAAATTCATGGCCACTAGTAGAGTGACTATATGACATGGATTTATTTGTGTGACTACTGTGCAGTCATGCAGCAGTTACATTTCATATAGTGTCCTGTCACTGAAAAGTGTGAGAGTGACTGTGTGTACCACGGTTTGTAGTCTACTGACTTTCATGGTAACTATGAGTAAAACTTAATCTATCTCTGAATAAATATGGGTTTTAATTCACATCATAGAGATAAAAAACAGGCTATTACAAAATCACAGAATCACAGAATGGTAGGGGTTGGAAGGGACCTCTGGAGATCATCTTATCCAATCCCCCTGCTTGAGCAGGTTCACCTAGGACAGGGTGCACAGCACCGCGCTCAGGCGGGTTTTGAATATTTCCAGACAAGGAGACTCCACAACCTCTCTGGGCAGCCTGTTCCAGTGCTCTGTCACCCTCAGAGGAAAGAAGTTTTTCCTCATGTTCAGGTGGAACTTCCTGTGTTCCAATTTGTGCCCATTGCCCTTTGTCTTGTCATTGGGCACCACTGAGAAGAGTCTGGCCCCATCCACTTGACACCCACCCTTCAGATATTTATAAGCGGTAACAAGGTCCCCCCTCAGTCTTCTCTTCTCTAGGCTAAACAAATCCGGGTCTCTCAGCCTTTCCTCATAAGAGAGGTGCTCCAGTCCCCTGATCATCTTTGTAGCTCTTTGCTGGACTTGCTCCAGCGGTTCCCTGTCCTTCTTGAACTGGGGAGCCCAGAACTGGACACAGTACTCCAGATGTGACCTCACTAGGGCAGAGTAGAGGGGGAGGATAACCTCCCTCGACCTGCTGGCCACACTCCTTTTGATGCACCCCAGGATACCATTGGCTTTCTTGGCCACAAGGGCACAGTACTGGCTCATGGTCAACTTGCTGTCCACCAGCGCTCCCAGGTCCTTCTCAACAGAGATACTCTCCAGCAGGTCAACCCCCAACCTGTACTGGTGCGTGGGGTTGTTCCTGCCCAGGTGCAGGACCTTACACTTGCTTTTGTTGAATTTCATTAGGTTCCCCTCAGCCCAGCTCTCCAGCCTGTCTAGGTCTCGCTGGATGGCAGCACAGCCTTCTGGCGTATCAGCCACCGCTCCCAGTTTGGTATCATCAGCAAACTTGCTGAGGGTACACTCTATCCCTTTGTCCAGGTCATTGATGAATATGTTGAACAGGACTGGACCCAGTACAGACCCCTGGGGAACACCGCTAGTTACAGGCCTCCAACCAGACTTTGTGCTGTTGATCATGACCCTCTGAGCTCTGCCTTATTATCCATCCTTTAAGTCACAGTCACCAATGCGTGAATTTGTTTATTTTCATACTCCTGTTACATTTCATTTCCAGTGAAAATTCACATTATAGGTGTGCCAGAGCTTTGATTTGGGGTGATGGGTTGAAAGATGAATCTTATTAGAGGCCATTTGTATCCCAATATAGCCTTGCGTAAATACAAAGCCTTTGTAATACAAAGCTGCATGTAAATACACTGTACTCGAGGAGTCAGTGATCTTGAACAAGCCATGTCTACTCTGTTGCTCCTTGTACTTAGGGCTTGAAAATTCCATATGTTATTAACAGGAGCTTTAAGTTATGAGAAAAGTAAACTGTGTCTTCATCAAAGGGTGGAATGTCTTGATCCTGACGAGGAGACCACTGTACATGGGAGAGTCAGTGATCCACATCACAGTTAACCTGAGCATGCCCATCCAGCACGGCCTTTGGGCTGGGCTGTGCTGCACAAATCCCTTGTCTGCAGGGCACGCTCAGCCACGTCACTGTAAGGGAGGACCCTGCAGACAGCTCCCTCTCAGCACCAGTGATTACACCACCTGCGTGGCCTTGCCTGTATCTAAAAGTGCAAAAATAAGTTCTCATGTGGACATCCTTTATGAATAGAATTGGCTTTTTGTAAGAAAATTGTAGTAGCATGGATGACCTGAAAACAAGGAACCACTCCACAGATGGGATCTGTGCAGTGTACCATGGGAATATCCATCCTGGGTCCATCCGATGCTGCACGAACATGAGGTGCCCAGAATCTGAAGAGACAGAAGATTTACTCAGCATCTATGTTCCTCTTTTAATTCTATCTCATCCAACTGGCTGTTTTATTAAGCCATTTGTTGCTGGACCTTTCTTATAGAGATCCAGAAAGAAACCTGCATTGTCTATTCCCTCCTGCCCCCCGCCGCCCTTGCAGTACACCATTGGATATTGAGATTTTGCATCTTGTTCACACCTTCTCACCTCAGGCCATGTTTGTATCTTGAGTTACTGTGAAAGTCCTTCTTTTGGGGACTAATTAGAAAGAGCATGTTCTTTTCTCAGGGGCAAAAATAACTATCTGAAGAACTTTCTTCTTTCTAAGAATGTTTCTACTACTTTTAAAAACAAAGGTGTGCTAGGACAATTTGCTTAACTGCCTTTCCTACCTCTGGTGGAAGCGAGTAATTATATTAGGAAGAAGTGGGAGCAGGATGGAATGATCTAGTTTTACCAGTCTGAGTGCAGAAGAAAAAAGGGCTGTGGCCTTCCCCAGCTGCTTTATGGTCTATGGAAGAAAAACTCAGATAAAATTAAGAGTGTGACCAGCATTTAAGTCATGGCAGACTTCAGAATACAGTAGTTTGGAATTCTAAAAGCAAGTGAATTTCCAACTTGGCTTTCATCAAACTCTTATTAATTCTTTCACGTTCTTTCCTGTTGACCTAGGATACCAGAGAGACTTGCCTCCCATACAGATTCAGCAATGTCACCAGGTCTTCAGTAAAAACAAGTCATGCCAGAGCCCACTTCCTCCCTATCTGTTGTGACAAGCAACATATTCTCCCCATGGCACCACAACAGATCCATGTGTGAGCACCTCCTATGAGATTATGTCAGAGACCAATCCTTGGTCCTTTTAGATATTCCACATGAGGAGGGTTTAATGTTTAATACCAAATTTACTTATTTGAAGATATTTGATGTTACATGGGTTTTTGATTTAGCAGAGTGATACATCAGTGTGATGAAATCACAATACAAACACAATAGAGCAATTGCAATATGGTGTTGAATCACAAACCAAATGCGATTCCTGTTACCTGTCTCTACATACTCACCATCACTGGGCATCCCCAGTTGCCAGGAAGGAATATCCTTCCTACGCTGCTTAGAGAGTTATTTCCCCACTCTATAATGGCCATCAGGGTGTAATACAAATGAATAAAAGCCTGGTGGAGCAGCTGGACTGATGGGCCAGTAGAGGTGGCCCAGGTGGGGATGCTGTGAGAATCTGTAGGTTTCCTCTGCCCTTTCCTGAAACGCTCTTCTGCCTCAGGCACTCTTCAGCATCACCTACTTGCACAACTTTTCTGTAAGACTTTGCCAGATTTCAGGCTTGCACATTTGCATATTTTCCCAAAGCTTACTGGGTCTTTAATGAGGAAACAAGTTTGGCATTAGAACAGAACTTATAGTTGGGTTTGAACAAGTTTGTGACAGTGGTAAATAGTGAGCAGTCTACTCAACTCAGATCTTTCCTTACAAGCTTTCTGAAGAGTGGTTAGTTAGATGCTGTATTATGAGCTATAACTCAGAATTTTCATTATTCCCTTCTCCCAACAGTACATTTCCCACAGTTCTATTGCAGGCACATGAGTGCCTTAGAGGAGCGCAGTGCTTGGGAGCTTACATAAGCAGCCCAGTTTCTTTTGCGGGGGCATCCTATTAGAATATGTGATGTAATGGCACACAAAGAGTGCAGATCCTTGACACAAACTCAGGCTTTGTCTGTATTATTAAACTAAAAATGTGGCACAAACCACCCAGAGGCCAACAAGCTTAGTTTTGCTTTGTCTGTGACATTAAAGGAACCACAGATACTCTGTAGGTCCTGCCTTGGTGTGCCAGAGATACTTGTGTGGGCAGCCCTACCCACTGATCATTCCTGGTTCAGTTACGCTCTTGTTGTCTGAATTGTGAGTGGCAGAAGGCTCATGGCAAGAAGATGAATGTGTAAGCATTGTGTCCAGTGTTTTTACTTCTCTGTGATACAGAGAGACGTGAAAAGTTATAGAGATGGGAACAAATCTCAATACAGATTGGGTTTTTTTAGTCTTTTAAGCACTGCAAGCCCAGGCCTTGGAAGATAATGTTGCCACCTCTCTAGACATGACATAAAGAAGGTGTACTAGCCCCACTGCCCTAGGAAGTCAGAGCAGAATTGTAAGTCACCAGTATGATCCCTAATATGATCAGGAGTTTGAAATAGTTCTGGTACAGCTGTGGAAATGTTAAGGCTGCTGTGAGCCCCTTTAGAATACTGGATGTGGTACTTGCCATTTCTGCACAAAAAGAGAGACTTATTCAGGCTGGAACCGGTGCAGAAAATAAGGTGATCTAGAAAACTAACTACTGACTTAAGAAGTAGCAAATAAAAGAGCTTGCTTTGTTTAGTCTAGTCAAACCCAAAACTTCCAGTGAAAAAGGAAACATGAGGAGGGTTTATTCCAGTGGAAGGAAAGAATGTTTTGATCTAAAGAACTGCTTTTATAAAAGCACTGTAAAACTGCCAAGAACATAACATGGTCATAAATAACGCTATGTGAGAATTTGGTTTCTAATGACTGTTTTGTAGTCTTAGGGCCACCAAGATGGTCAGGGGACTGGAACACATGATGTATAAGGAGAAGCTAAAAGAAATGGGTTTGTTCAATGTGATGAAGGGGAAGCTAAAGGGAGATCTTACTGATATCTACAGCTATCTGATATGATGAGAAAGAGTGAACACAAAAAGAAACATGGGAAATTCAGATTAGATATAAGGAAAATTATTTTTACCTTGAGAATGATCCAAGGCAGGAACAGATTGTCCAGAGAGGCTCCACCTGTGGAGGTGTTCAGGACTTGACTGGACAAATCCCTGAGCAACCTGATCTAATTAGGCCTACTTTGAGTAGCGTGTTGGACTAGATGACCTCTAGACTAGAGGTCCTTCCAATCTCAGCTATTCTGTATGATTTCATGATCCCAGCTACCGAGCAGGCTAAGCAGCACAGCAAGGCTCTTCTACTTAGGCAAGAAGCAGCATGCAGCTGGTTCAGGCACCTCTGCGTGATGTTGCAGACTGCAGTACAGACATGCAGTAACAGCATGGCACACTCAAGTTAGCTTGTATCTCACTAGTCAGATAGCATTAACACTGAGGTTACGGGCCAGGCACTGAAGTAACCCAGGATCTATGATAAACTCCAGCAGCTTTGCTGAAAGCCCTGCAGGTGTGTCCCCATTGCCCATAGCAGCCCATGAGTGTGATCTGTTCAGCTGTGAGCAGGCCCAGCTGTGCTGTGGTCACACCTCGGCACGTGAACCTGGTGAGCACCTGAGGCTATGGCTCAGTAGCCGTGGTATGGGTGCCTGGAGTGCTTTGCCTCCCAGGTGCAGGCTCTGCGCAGAGCCACAAGCAGTGGCTGCATCTGATGCTGCCTGTGCTCAGCCTGCCCGCCCATGCAGAGGGGCATCCTCCCTCCCAGGGACCAGAGCCTGCCCTGACTCCAGAGCAGCAGCACCTGGGCTCCAGGCTCTCCATTGCACGGCCTCTTTGCCAGGTGCTGACCCGAAGGGGGACCTACCTGCCTTGCTGCTGTGTGTTGGCTGGTTGTGACAGGCATGTCAGGGCATGGCAGTTGCTCTGGGTCAACCCAAAGGCCAGCCCGGAGCAGTGTCTCCCTGGCAGTGGCTGAGAGCCTTGCTGGTGTCTGAGGCTGACAAAGTACGGAAATTATGAGAACAGACAGATGTGCTGAGGCTTTTCCTGAACACTGCCCCATTCCCAAGGTGCTCCTGGCTCAGGCACATCCCAATTCCAATGTGTTTGTTGTGGGGGGGGTCAGGAGTCTGCACCTGGTTCTCCTCCCGTGGATTTGTGTGGCAGCTTTTTGAACAAATGGAAACATTCAGTAGCCACTATTGGTGGTGAGGAGCTGTGCGGATTAACTATGAATGGTATGAAGAATCCCATCCTTCTGTCTTTGGCCACCTGCTAATTTCACCTGATGTCCCTACTTCTTGTGCAGGGAAATTCAGTCATCCATCCACTCCCTCTCGTTGTCCTCTTTTAATTTTACAGACCCTATCTTACATCTGCTGGCTGTCTCCTCTCCAGTTTGAAGGGCCCAAGGCTGACTGGGCATTTTCAAGTGCTGAAGGACATTTCAGATGCCTGTGCCCGATGACACTGAATGCTCTTTCCAGTGGGAGGGACCCCTGCGGGGTGCTTGAAAATCTCTCTCATTCTGATACATGTTTGTGTTGAAGAGATGAAAAAGTTGTCTGTCTCCCCAGTGTACATAAAATGTATGACGTTCTCCTCAAAATGAACTCACCTATACTGGGGGAATCCAGTGGAGCCCGATTTGGTAAGAAAATCTCTTGGCTCGGCAATTCCAATACAAACACATCTCTCAGGACCCCAGCTGAAGTGCCTTTTTTTATAGTTATTGATATCACTGCTCACAGGGGTTGGGTTTCAGTAGAAAGAATCTAATTTTTCGCTGACATTGTAAAATTTGAGGGGGAGGTTAGAGGTCTCTGGGGGTAAGTGAAGCATTTGGCTCAAACCAGCTGCACAGGGAATATGATCTGGGCCAAATGTAAGAACTTGGGGATTTATACATTTGTTTGAGATGTTAGAAGTTCATTTAAAGTGATGGTTCTCCTTACAGACATACTCACATATGCCTGTCCCACACCATTTATGGTATTCTAACGTTTCTCCTCTGGATTGGCCTTGCCGTTGCTGTGCAGAGTCTGAAGCCTTCCTGGGAGGGAATCTCTCAGTGAATGTGTAGATGGACTAGTTTTTCCTCAGACAATTATGGACACTGTTGACCATGACCATGTTCACCCTTTTTTTCTGTTTCATCACCCTAGTTCTCCCCTAAGTATATGAAACAATATTCATAGCTCTCTCTGGTAAGAAAATAGGTTCCTGTGTGCCAGAGTAAACATTTTCCTCTCCTTATGTGATAAAATTGTTCCACAGAGAGAGATTTCTCCACTGCTGCTTTTGCACTGGGAGGTGGACTCATTTCCTTCTTTGGCAGCAGAAGTGTGGCTGTGGAACAGCAGAAAAAGAGTCTTTATATCCTGTTGGACTAACGCTTACCTGTTCTCTGTGTAACACGACAGGAGGGAGGTCTCCTATGTGCCATCAGATTTCCGTAGGGAACCAGGATCATCATGTGTTGGGCTCATGAGAGGTGTCTGCAGCAGCATCCCTGTCCTCTGAGTCTTCAATATCAGGGGTCTTAAGATGCACTAACTCAGAAAAATTATGGGGGAAAGTTTTAGCCCCCGTATCTGAATGTTATCATGGAAGATTTCACTTAGCAACCTGCTTCATGCTCAGATGAGTTCTGTCCTCTTTCTGTTCAGCCAGGAATGCTACATCAGTGCCAGAGAAAACAGCATATGCTCAGTGGTCACGGAAGTATTGCAGAAAAGTGAGTTGTGTTATCAGGAACTTGACAATGTACCACAGGGACTGGAGAAGACTGGGCTGTTGTTGACAGTGCCTTGCATTTAGCTCAGGGGAAGGTGCTGGGCTTCCATCAGTTCACTATTGCCAAAGCAGCAGTTCCCTCATGTCCTCAGCTGAGATGTCCATGCAGCAGTCCTGCCAGCAGCAAAGGGTTTGTTAACAGGCCCAGGAAACAATCCACACATGCAATGGCTACTTGGATTGTTTGGGAACAGCCTGTGGCATGGCATCTACTAAACAGTGGATTATCTGCATAACAAGGAAGTTTGGCACCTAAGAGTTTGGATTCCACATTATGCAAAGCATTCGGGCTGCTTCCAGCACAGGCCAACCATGCAGTGCAGTAGGAGGAAGGCATGCAGAGAGCAAGTAGTTCAGAGCCAGGACAGGGTACAGACTGGATGCTGATACTAGCACAGTTTTGTCTTCTCAGAAAGGAGAAGGAAAAGGGAGGGGTTTGACTTAAGACTCAGAGGAGAAAATGCTGGAAAGGTGTTTCTTGCTTTGTGACTGTCAAATTGCAGATGACAAAAAGGAGCCCTTTTTATGCTATATACAAGTGTGCAAGAGAGTGTGTGTACGTCTGAGAGTGTGTGGCAATGTATGGAGGTTCCCACACACACCTGCATTTTCTATTGCCTTGATGCAAACGCTGTGCCACCTCCTTTGCTGGGAAACATCCCAAATGAACAAGGCTGGTTGGCCTATGGCAGAAGGCTTTTACCAATAGTCCTCTGAGGGTATATTGGGCTGGATGCTTTGGTCACAAACACGCTACTTTGGTCAGTTCCTCTCCTTTTTATTTTGATCAATTTGCTTTGATCTCATCAAGCTTCCTCCTTGTCAGCACTGAGCAAGTAACACATGTGGCTAATACAGAAAAGGAATAGTGAAGTTTGTGCCTTCCCAGCCAGGTCAGCCAGAGGAACTTTCCAAATATGCTTGTCATTCCCTCGTTATCTCAGACACTGCCAGAATATTTTGAGCAGCAAAAGACCCTGCAGCCCTGCCAGCTGAAGGGGGTCAGCTGGCAGGCTGGCGGTCTGGTAGGGAAACACTCCTTGCCCCACCTCACAATGCTCAATATCTGACTGTTTTCCACTTTAACAACAGTTTCCCTGCTGGCTTTGTTCCAGAGGTGTTTCTTGTCAGGGAACAGGGCTGAATCTGGCAGTGTGACAGAGGCAAGGCTGACACGGTTCCAAGCCCAGGTCTAGCCAAGTAGTGAGGCTGAGCATGTATTCCCAGAAGGCACACGCACACCGAGCACACATATGCAACACATGTGTACATATATACACAGCTGGCCACACAGATAAGCACAGGTGAACACACTCAGCACTTGCACAAATACAAACAGCACAAACGGCCTTATCCTGTTCCCCTCTGACAGTTCATGATGAAGGTCTGGTAGTGGCAATATAGATACGCATACGTACAATGTGAACCTGCCAGTACCTCAGTGTCCCCAGTAGCTGTCCCTGGATCCCAGTCTCCCCAGGCCACATGATGTGTTCCTCATGGCTTGTAAGAAGGCAGCTCAGGAAATCCTTCCTGAAGAGGGACTGGACATCTGTTAGGTGTCTGCAGGAATGGGAGGACTTTCCCTCTTTCCTTCAGGTAGCCTGTGTTTGACTACCTACTGCCATTGTACAAAGCAATGCTCTGCTGCTTTGTTTACAGATATCATTTTTAGGGTGTGGTTCAATGTTTTCTCTTGCAGTTCTGTTAACAACCATTGCTTTTTTTTTTTCCTCTCATGCAAAATACTGGCTTCCCCAGCTCCTCTGAGTTACACCTTGTTGAAACCTGCAGAAACCTGCAGCCTGTGACTTTTTCAGAAATGTTTTGTATGTCTGGGCGCCAGGGGCTCCAATTCTCTAATGAATGTATTTTTATTTGCAGTTGTCACCAGGTCTGCCATTGTTCTGGGCATGCCTTTCTAGAGCGAAGACAGGCATGCTGTTGCTTTACTGTACTGCATGATGGGTCAGTTACTGTCATTCATGTGGATAAAACTCTTCCAGGTTGTTCAGCAAGGGCTAGATGACAGGATCATGCAAAGGAGCAAATGAACTGGGGTTGAATATTCCTCCCCTTGTGTTGGACTTGGCTTCATTGTGTACATTCCTGGTGGAGGTTAGTCCCATTCCTGCCATTTGGAGACAGGGTGTGGCGCCTGATGTGTATTGGCATCTCTCTTGTGCCTGATCCCAAAAATACTATGACATTACTCATTTCCTCAGTTCAGACAAGGAATTGGACCACCTGGACCCTGCTCCATTCACACACCTGTGAGTTAAAACCACAGCCTTTGGCCAGGCCTGTATGGGTATCCCATGGGATTTTCTTTCCCAGGTCTTTTGTGATAATGTTGTCTGGTTGCAGGAATTGTGTAGCAAATTTGTGCTGTGGCTGCACTGGGCCCAACAAATTTTTCCTTGGTGTCAGAAGGTCATTTGGCACTGCAAGGCTATGCTGCTCTTCAACCATGAGGCGGTACTAACTTACCATTAATTTCTGCCTGGTTTCATTTCATAGAGAGTCTAATTCTCTATTCTTGTTTTATTTCTATGCTTTCTGTTTTAATTCCTTTCTTAAGGTGCAGTTCATTTTGATTTCTTACTGTACCCCACACTTCTCAGTGTGAACTCTGTCCTTTTTTCTTTTCTTTTTGTTTTTTCTTTCTTTCTGGGCTACTTAGACCTACATCCTTTCTGAGGTTGTTCTGCTGGGAACCCATTCCTGCCAATCTTTTCCATGTGCTTATCAGGATAGAAATCCCTGATAATGTTAGTAACATTGATTTGAAGATATTTGAGGCTGATCCACACTCAAGACTTTGATTAATTCTGATAATGGTTGTGAGGTGTTTTGGTAGCAATATTGGTTAAACAAATTCTTCTCTCAAGCTTCTGCCCTCCTATGTAGAGAAACGCAGCTATTTCTGATACTGCACATAAACAGATTAGAGGAACTGACAAAGTTAAAAATAACTTTGCCAAAAAGAGGGTGCCTATCTCTCATAGCCTCTTCTACTTTGAACTTTCTTCACAACTGAACTGCCTACATTGAATCCTATTGTCCCAGGCCAATGGAAGGATCTTAGGCCTGGGATAAAAGTAACAGTTGTGTGGACAAATCTTTCTCATCTAAATAGAGGGATGATGAGCTACCATCAATGGACAATTCTGTTTTCCTTGATAACCTTTTTAAATTTTTTTATATCTAAACAGGCATAGTTCTGCACTGGAGTGGATCTGGCCTCAACCAGAGAGGTTGCAGCAACATAAGGTTGCTGCCACTAATTTTTTCCAGCAGGCACATGCTTCCAGAAAGCACTGACTACCAATGACCTTCTTCCATGCCCTGCACTGCTCTGATTTGTATGCCTGCTTTAGTGGCAGAAAAGTGAGAGAAGTAAGGGCTTCTTGAAAGCTGGTGTGCCAGTACCGAAGAGTATGCAAGCCACAAGGCCAGCTTGTACGGATTTAGAGGCTTACTAGTGAGTCAGAGAAGTGCAATTTTGTCTTTACCACATCTAAAGGCTCCTTCACAATGACACTCCAGCCAATATTACACTGTACTGTGAACTGTTGCATTTGCTGTTCTACATTGGAAGTTCCTGTGATGAGATCACGTTGACAATGCCTCACCCAAATGCAGGTGCTTATCAATACATGTGGTGATAGAGGAGCAAGGCAGTCTTAGCACTGCTTCAGTGTGAGCACTGAGACACACAGCATTAATGTAGACACCTTTTTGCACACACTTGCTGGCTTGTAAGGCATGACTTTATTCTATGAAGGCTGTGCTGGTACTTACGCGGTGTATTTTCTTTCTTCCTTTTTTAGCAGTATCTGTTGATATAGAAATCACACGTGCTGGGATGTGTTCTCAGATTCACTCCTGAGTCCTTCCTAAAGCCTGACATTACGTTTGCCATTTCTGTTTCTCTGGCATTGATTTAAGCACTGGTTATATGCCCCAGAAAATAATACAGTTTCTTCACATTTAAAGTCATTTAGCAATATTGGGTGAGTACCATCTATTCCTGCTGCATTGTTACTCTTCTATTTATTCCAAAATGCCTTGTATAAAAAAACTGGGAATATCCCAATTGCTCTGTAGTGAAAAATCAACTTTTCTGCATAGGCCTTATTTTCTTCTGTGCTCTCTTTACAGCCTGATCATCTGTTGGCTTTTTAAATGCTCCTGAAATCTTCACTGCAACCAAAAAAACTCACGAGCAACTTCCATGGGGTTTCTGGTAATCTAGAGCTAGCTCCACAAGCTGCTTTCATTTAAAAATAATTTTTCTCTTAATCAGTTCAATAAAAATTATTCTTGGTGCAGCACCTTTGCTATCACAACAGAGTAGATGTCTCTGAATGATCAATGTAAGAACCAATATGTCTTCAGACAGCCATTGTGAACCTTACAGAAGCAATTTTACTCCCCCACTATGAAAAATATATTTTCTTCTTTGCGCTTAGCTGTACCGGACATGAATCTTGTCAGATAAAAGACTAAACTGTGATTCAGAAAGAACTAAAACTATCAAGATCTCCAGAAAGAAACCAAATAAAGTGGCCAGACCTTATAAATCTATGGATTATTCAGTGCAATATTTTATTTGAGAAACATTCCCCAGGGGATTTGCAGCTTGCAAGTGCTGTTATTGGCCATGCTCTCAGTATGAGCAGGGCATGCTGGAGGGATCAGTGCGCCCTGTGGATCCCTGATGAACCATCTGACAGGGAACGCCCAGTCTCTGCTGCAGCAGCATTTCTGCTGCCCTCTGTGTAAAATGAGAGCTCCCAGGAATGTTAGCACCAAAGAAACAGAATTGCTGAAACACTGGTTGTTCAGAGCAAGACTTCTCATCCCAACACTTCCCAACATTAAGATGCAGCTGGGCACTGGACTCTGGAGATGGTAGGATGCACTTTCCTTATTAAAATCTCTCTTTCTCCTGTTGACTAATTAAATGCATGCTTTTAATATTCCGTGCAGGAAGGGTCTAGTCCAAAGTGGTCTTGTTGTGCTATGTAGTCAAAAAGAATTCCATAATGAACGGGAGATAAGACTAGAGGTATTATTGATTTTTGAGGAAAACAGATTGATGAACAGAATCACCAAAACCACAAAAATATTCAGAGGAAAACATACAGAGTGGGTACAGGGCAATTTTGGCCCTTCATGACATTGGCCATGGCAAAGGTGAGCTAGCATTTCTGGGGCTAGAAGTTACTTGTAAACACTGCCCTGTCCCATGCACCAAAGCATAGAGGGACTGTGAAGATCTTTCTGTCTCCTAATTGTACTGTCTTGACTCTGCTCCAAGGTTAATTTTTGCAATGCATTTGTGGTATAGCTTAATAGTATAGACAAGTCTGCCACATAAGTATGTATAACATTTCACACTTATAATGCCTTTCAGAAGAGAGAGCAGGAAGAGAGCAACCGGGACTCCAAAGGTAGCTCAGCACCACTTAACTGTGAAGTGGAGAAAAAGGTAAAAACCAATACCTGGGCAGGTGCTGAATGAATGTCAAAGTTGCATGGTTACTTAGGCTTCTCCTATCTTTCCAGCAAGCATCAATGGAAGACAACTGGAGAGCGGGTCCTGGATGAGGACGTGACATTAAGAATGCCCTTTCCATCACTCACCAAAGCAGCTGAGGAGCTCCTGTTACAGAGCAGGTGAGTGGAGTGAGAAGGCTGGGTGGACTCTGGGTAGAACAGGCAAAAAGAGAGACAACAGGTGGTAGAAGGAGTTGGAGAAGGAGAAGGATTTGGAGCAAAGGGAAATCAGGGTTACTAGTAGAGCGTAAGCTTGAGAAAGTGACTACTCCCACAGAAAAGTTCTGAGAACATGTTGCTCGGTTGTAATCACTGACAGATAACAGAGCTGCCATAATGTCAGCTGATTAATATGGTTTTCATGCCTTGCTTTTGTATGCTGTGAATGGAAGGAACATGCATATCATCCTTTGTCTGAGCTGTGGCTGTACTCTTCTTAGGTACTGTCACAAATTACTTATGATCCAAACACCTGTTTGAACACCCAGAACATCTCTTGACAACAGAGTAAGGTGCATGCAGTTACATACAGAACTATTGTGGGTTATCCTGTATTATCTTTTTCATGCCCATTTCCCCCTCACTTCCATGAGGGTTCATCCACAATCTCAAATCACCCCTAGGAAAAACAGATTTTCTCTGTGTTCATCCTAAATGTTTCCCTGTTTGATTTCAGTGGTTCCATATTGCACTGTGGAGGCATGGACATAGTCCATCCTTCATTAAGGCCAGATTTTTGGCTACCCAAGGCAGGTGTCTTTCAGGATGGGACAAACATTAAAAAGTGTTTTGGAATACTGTGATTTCACATACCAAGAGAGGAGGAAATTCTGAACATTTCCAAGAGCACTTAAGGATGGGAAAACTTCCTGCCTAGCTTAAATTCTAATAGTCTCTTCACTCACTAGTGTGCCTGCTATGAAGATCATCACATTTAGACTCTCAGTATGTAAAAGCATTAACAGCTTGCAAAGTAGTAGTATGCATTGCAATGCCCAATGTGTAAACCCACTTTCTCAGCTCTCCCAGGAGCATCCCACACTCTACCTGCCCTCCCAGTCCCCACCAGTAGTACCTCTGCTTTCCCAAGGTACACCTCCCTTCAAGGTTTTCAGCCCTTTCTTTTGGCACTATCGCTCACAAGGACTTGGGGTGTGAGGAGGCACCAGACAGAGCCTCCCTGCCTGCACCTCCTGCAGTGCCAGGACAAAGCAGAGATTCAGAAACAAGATCTGTTTCCCAAGGCACTCTTTTACCCAGCGAGACAGGTATTGAGGTACTAAGGCAATGGGCATGAAATGGGTGGATGGACAGTGGGTTCACAAGAGCAGTGAGGATCTCCCTTCTGGAGTGTAGGTACAGCTGTTACAGTCACTCCCAAGCGAGTTTCCTGCATCCCTGTGTTCTTCTTATCACAAATCTGGCCACTGAAGCCATGATTCTGCACCTAGGAATAGCAGCTACCTACACTGTGACCCAGCTACTCAAAAAGGGCTGATGTAACTAGAAAATGTTCTCACAGATGATCAAAAGCAGCAGAATTGAAGCCCAGAGTCAGGTACCAACAGCTACATGATGTTAATTTGGTTGTTCTCCTCCTTTCTTCCTTTGTTGTTTTCTTTCTTCCCTCCTTCCTTCGTTACTTTCTTCCTCCCTTCCTTCCATCTTTTGTTTCTGTCTCTTTCTCCCCTCCCCGTCCTCAATCTTTTTCTCTTCCCCCATCAATCTTTCTCTNTTGGAAGTGCTTGGAGAACAGCAGTAATGAAAATTATTATGACAAGTTATTGACAAGAAGTGTCTGATAGTAATCATGTTTTTCCCAAGATCAGTTACCTTTGCATCAG
>WAAD01039718.1:0-19617 GCA_013389945.1 Fregata magnificens
GCAGTGTGAGAAACAGAAAAGGCCTTGACTTTGTGCAAGCACTGCTCAGCAATAACTGAAACGTTGTGTTATCAACACTGTTTTCAGCACAAATCCAAAACATAGCCGCATACAAGCTACTATGAAGAAAATTAACTCTATCCCAGCCAAAACCAGTACAAGTATATAGTTTTAACTAAGCTAACCCTCACAAAATGGCTTTAAAAGATTCCTGCAAAGAAACCATGGATTGAAGACAATACTAATAATGGTAGCACAAGCAAGCAAGAAAATGGTAGAGCTGACAGTTCTCCTTCTCCTAGTATGAGCACTTCATTAGCCACATTATGAGGTAAAAACAATGACGACCTAATCAGATCTGACAAGAACTTGGCCAAAAATTTGAAATTGTCAAGAAATCTATTTGAAATTTGGATTTACATCCACTATTGTTAGTGATGTGCCTCACAGTAAGTGTATATTGTGCCTTGATCTATTATCTAATGATAGTATGAAGCCATCATGATTAGCATTTAAAAACTAAGCATCCAGAACATCAAGACAAACCCCTACAATTTTTTCAGTGGTTTCAACTTATGCGATATTCAATCCAGTACTTTACAAAAAGTAATGATAAATGTTTAGAAGCCTCTTTTGAGGCTTCTTACTTAATAGTGAAAGACAAAAAGCCACATACCAGTGGGGAAACACTTGTTCTTCTTGCCACTGTAAAAATGTCTGAAATAGTACATGGAAAACAATATGGCAACAAACTAAAATGCATTCCTTTTTCAGCAAATACTGTTAAAAATGGATAGAAAACATTGCTGAAGATTTGAAGAAACAGGTATTAGAAGAAATTGTGCAGTGTGGGAGGTTTGCTATACAGCTGGCTGAAAGTACAGATGTTTCTAACATGTCTCAGTTTATGGTATTTGCCAGGTTCTGTTTCAAGAATGAAATACACTAAGAACTACTTTTTTGTGAGCCACTGAAGGAAAGAAAAATGTACTGGAGAAGATATATTCTCAACTCTTTAATAAAAACAGTGCTTTATGGAAAAACTGTCAATGTAACCACTGATGGAGTGGCTGCTTTGACTAGAATAAAAAAAGGATTCTGGGGTAAGGTTACAGAGGTAACACCACTCGTGAAATTCATTCACTGCATCATTCATAGGCAAGCTATTGCAGCTAAGAAGTTGGAACCAGAAGTGCACAAAGTGCTACAGGATGTCATTGATATAGTTAAGTTTATAAAAATAAGACCTTTAAATAATAGAAACTTTACAATACTTTGTAATGAGATGGGGAGTAACCATGAAAATCTTTTGTACCACACAGAGGTTTGCTGGTTATCTCATGGCAAAGTGCTTAAGAGAGTTTTTGAACTTAAAGATTAGTCATGCATTTTTCTTTTACAGAAAGACAAGTGTTCCAAATTTGCTGACCTTTTCTGTGATGACGAGTAGCTATCAGTAGTATGCTACCTAGCAGATATTTTTAAAAAATGAACACACTTAATAAGTCCCTTCAAGGTGAAGGTGATGTTTTAACTCAGTGAGAAAGTAACTGCTTTTTGAAAGAATCTCATGCTATGCAGAGAATGTTTTGAAAACGTATGTTTGGAAATGTTTACATCGTTATGTAATTTTGCTGCTGAAAATGGTGTGTGACACCTATAAAAACTCTCATATTTGTACTGATATCTGTAAATGTGAAAATATTCACTTATTTTGAAGAAGTTAGAAGTTGTTGTGACTAAAAATTAAACTAGATCCTTGTTGTTTTGGGGAAGTCGGGAAGGCTTCAAGATAAAAGGCTCCTAAACAAGTTTACGACCACGACATTTGGTCTTAGAAAAGCAGATGCACCAAACCATAGAGATAAGGAACTGCAGAGCAAACACTAAACCAGAACAGACTACCCCTCAAGGACGTTATATACACGATCCCAGAACTGAGTTTGCGCAAAAGCAAAGGTTAACTAGCGGACACAGTGAGGAAGAGTATATCCTTCATCCAGAGACCCCTGATGACCACCCGGAGACACTAACAGACATGCGCAAAGGACATTTGCTTATGATAATGAGTTCTTGGAAAAGTAATGAATATGTATGTGAAATTTGTATATAAGCTATGCAATTAACCCTGTGCGGCACGCACATTAGGAGGAGCGATCCCCTGTGCGTCCAGCGCTGCAATAAAGAATACCTGCTTAATAGTCACCAAGGCTATTGAGTCCTGATTTCGGCATTTCACGGCTTCACTTTGCATAATTGATGCATGGGATTGAAATATGAGTATCACGATTTAGCAAGCACAACCAATGATGCACTTCTTCCATTTGGATCTGCTATCTTTGTGAGGTATCTTTTTCAGCTATGACAGCCATGAAAACCAAGTATCGAAATAAACTGAACTTAGAACCAGACCTTCAAATCACTGTATCACAAAGTGTTAAACCAAGATTCTAAAAAAATAATGAAACATATTCAATCACATTGGTCTCACTAAAGATATTATTATTAATAATAATATTTTTAGTGAGAGCAAAAAGTTTTTCTGTACAGTTAATATCTCATCCTTTTTTGATTTATATTTTTGTGTATGTTTTTTAATGTACATAATATATTAGTGCAGTAGTATATGTATATAATTTATAAATAAACACATACATTGGGGGCATATGCTCAAAAAATTTTTACTTATAGAGGTTGTTACGAGCGAAAAGCAGGTGTGGATTCCTCAGGGATGAGGCACAACATGCAATTCAGCATTGTTTAAAATTGCTCGGGATTTAGTGGCATTAACAAAGATTACACAAGCTTCTGTGGGGGTAATATTAGCAATGTGAAAAGCATAGATGCAATAATCTAACCGGGAGATGACAGTACCCATATCATATAGGTTAGCAAAAGTCACGCGTATTTGGAAACTTTTCAATAGAGTGTTGTACTGGGTCTGGCTGAGGTGGAGTTGGTTTTCCCCATGCCAGCCTGCGGTGCTTTGTGTTGGTGGCTGGAGGCGGCGCCAGTGTTTTGGCTGTTGCCGGGCGGTGCTTGCCCAGCCTCGAGGCTGTCTCTCCAACATTCCCGCCCCCACCCCCGCTGTGGTCTGAGAGTGGGCGGAATCTTGGGAGGGGGGCGGGCCAGGACAGCCGACCCGGGCTGACCGGGGCTATTCCATACCATGTGATGTCTGCTTAGGAATAAAAGCTGGGAGGAAGGAGGAAGTGGGGGGCATTCGTGGTTTGGGACATTTGTCTTTGTCTTCGGGAGTAGCCGCTGCACGTGCTGGGGCCCTGCTTCCCGGGAGGTGGCTGGACGTCGCTTCTGGTGAGAGGTGGGGAGTGGGGTCTTTGTTGTCCTTTCCCTTTTGTTTCCGCACGTGGTCTTTGTTTTATTAAACTGCTTTTGTCTTGACCCACGAGGTTTCTTTCCACCTCATTTTCTCCCCCTGCCCTGCTAAGGAGGGGAGTGATAGAGCGGCTTGGTGGCACCTGGCATCCAGCCAGGGTCAAACCACCACAAGTGTAATTCTGAAAAACGTTCAGTGGTGTACTGACTCCTAAAAAACATATCTCCATCACATCCCCCACAGCTACAGTGTGAGGTAGACAGACTGCTGATGCATTTAGAGCGGTGTGCTAACAATACCCATATGTTTGTAGTGTCCTTGGCGCGTGGTCCCCATCGATCTGCAGTGGTGCTTCCTAACAGAACAGGGAGCAAAACTCTGCCATTCATGGTGCTCGCTGAGTTAACAGGGACTGCTTGTTTTCCTGGTCCCTTGTGATACCAAGCGCTGACAAGTGGTACACCAGCAGATTGTGGTCCTGTAAGGACAACTCGACCTGTTTTGGGTAACAAAGCAGAAATGGTTAATAAATGTTGACCTGCTGTCCAAGATATTTCATGATCGCCACAATTGTGGCAACAGAGGGCTGTTAACGGTAGCTCTTCTGGTTGCCATAAAGTTGGACTCCACTGCAGGTCCCTGATTGGAGATGTCAGTGCAAAAATGTTATTTGGTGTGCTATGTAGCTTCCCACCTGCTGCCCATGGGATAGCAGTAGTGGCGGGGGCAAGATTTCCTGCTTACCCCGCGAGCAGCTGAAGTGATGTGCCATCCATCCACAGTTGTCCCATCAGGTCTTCTTGCTGTATATGAACAGTCACCTCGCAATCGGATGCATCTTGCAAATGCTCATAGGGTATCATTTTCCCACTACAACAATCTTCACAAATTTCACTTACATCAACAAAAAGAATTCCCCACACCAAAATCAAAATAACATCATCACAACACTGACAAAGGTGGACAATTTACACACACTCCACCCCTCATCCCTTCACCACAATTACAACAACAGAAATTCCCCACAATTAATCCATTCTCTAGCAATGTTCAGTCCATGTTTTGCCTGTTACCTCTCCTTATCTCAAATTCCTCATGCCCCACCTTGGGTGCCACAAAGGACTGGTGGGTTGACCTTGGCTGGCCACCAGGTGCTCACCAAGCTGCTCTATCACTCCCCCTCCTCAGCAGGACAGGGGGGAGAAGATAAGATTAAAATCTCATGGGTTGAGATAAAGGCAATTTAGTAGAAAAAAGCAAAGGTCACACACAGAAGCAAAGGAAAACAAAAACAAAATCAAAAATTATTCTCTACTTTCCATCAACAGGCGATGTCCAGCCACTTCCTGGGAAGTAGGGCCTCAGTACCCATAGCGGTTGCTTTGGGAGACAAACACCTTAACTCCAAATGTACCCCATTCTTCTTGCTCCTTACCTGAGAGCATCCTATGTAAATGTAAGATCTCATCATCCAGGGTGGGGAGCACAGTGAGGAATAACCATGATGCTTCTCCCACCGCTTTCTTCTCTGCCCCTGGCTGGTGGTCTGGGCGCAGCCGAGTTAGCATTGCCTCAACTTGCTGCGGTGTTACTTTGGCCACTTTTTGCAACTCCATCCAGTCCACCAGAGCCGCCCAGCCTGCCACCATCTGTGCAACTGACACCCATCACTCCGTCGAGGGCCATTCCGGTAGGCGCTGCAGGGACAGCTCAAGCTTCCCTGCCTCCCCAGCTTTTGGCCAAAGCAGCATTGTACCTGATAGATCCTGCCGACTACACCAAGTATTACAAGTGAAAAGCAGGTGCGGATCCCTCAGGGATGAGGCACGACACTCAGCAAGTAAAAACTTTGGCTTTACTGAAAGCATTGCGTTTCCACGGTGGGAGCCCTGGGACACTGATGCTAATCAAATGGGGACCTGACGCAGTTGAACCCTGCTCAGGAGTGAAGCTCAATGGAAAACACTGCAGGGGTGGATAATAAAACTTGCGCTGATTAACGTATCATACATATACAATGTCCTGTTTTGCTCATTAGCGAACTCGCTGATGTAATGCAGGTGCTGTTGTTCAAATTCTGGGATCCTGGAGCTGGCCATCACGTTGGCGCCAGTGCAAAAGTAGGTGCGGGGGGGGGAGCAAACTATCCCACATTACCATGACAGCAAGATAAAATGTGCTTGGGACTCTACATACTCCAGTGGGGGAGGCAAACTATCCTGGGTTACCGTGACAAAGTCTTCTCACACCCTACACACTATGAATGCATTGTTGCTCATCTCAATAAAGTTTTGTTTTATAACGTGTGGTCAGACTCCATTACTGTTTGAACCACATTATTGGCTTCACAGACAGGATGGAGTCTTTTTGACAACTACTGGAAGCTTTAGGAAAGGAGCAAGTTTGGAGCTCCCCCTCAGTGGCAGAAGAATTGGGTCCGAGATAACTGGATGGATCCCCAGGCTATTGGGGATGAATTTGAACAGTGGCGTAAGGCCAGCCATTGCAAACGGGGAAAGAACAAAGGTGGCTTAATTGGCCTCCTGAGTTGTGCCTATGATGCTGCTTGGGTTGAAATTACTGGTATGAGTGGTGCCCTCGAAGAGGGAGAAGCTAAGCAAGGGGCCAAGAGGGATGAGCGTAAGCTAGCCCCCTTGGCCCAGCAGGCCCTCGAGGCCCAAAGCAATCATCCCAGTACAACAGCCCAAGTTAGGGCAGCTATTTACCAGGATGATGATAAGGATGATAAATGAGATGTGGACATTTTTGGCCCCAGACCAGACCCTGACCCCCTTCCTGACCCTACAGGGGAAGACACCCCTGCCCCTCCCCTACCTGCCTTGAGCACTCACCGGGTACAAGCCTATACCGGGGAACAGTTCTGCTCCCTGGGCAACCAGTTTCGTAAAAAGCCAGGGAAAGGCTGGGTGGAGTGGCTCAGTAGGATCTGGCGGGCACTGGGGCAGCTCCAACTCACCAAGTGAGGGTGACTGCGGGCATGGGATGGTGTGGGATGCAGGGGCTCTGCACTCCCTGGCTGCAGGGGTGGGTGCCGTGGCAATGGCTCCTGTGCCCGGTGGTCAAGTGCTGAAGAATCCTCGCCTGGGCAGAGGACAGGGCACCTCCACCTGCCAAAGAGTGGCTGCCTCTGTCAGCTCCTGCTGGAAAGGGGGTTCACCCTCCTCCCCAACAAATTGATAAATTCTGTCTTGTTACAGCTTTTGAATGGCCATCAGCAGGTGCCCCTTCCCAGCTTTGCAGCGCCTCCCGGTGCCCAGCTGTTAACTCCTTCAGCCCCTCCTTCCTCTCTCTAGGGTGCTGCCCAAGAGCTGGTGGGTGGGTATCTGCCGCTGGACAGAGATCTGCCTCCTAGCTCTGTTTCCTGGCAAACTCTTTTGCTTACCCCATGTCCTAGCCCTGATTAGAAGTTGTCGTGAATGACTGGCGCTCAGTCACCTTTGTTGTGGTCACCGGGGCCCAAATCTTGATGTTGGATACACGGACCACCCCTTCGGGCTGTCCTAGAAGTGATTTTGTATTTCAGGAAGTGATAATGTGCATGACAAGCCTGGAGCCTCCAACTCAGCCCGACTACTGGACCACCGTGGATGGATGGACTGATCTGTGTACTGCTTTTGGCTAAGATACTTTTAATTGTTTTCATAGCACCTCCTATGGTGCTATGTTTTAGATTTGTGACCAAAACAGTGTTGATAATATAGGGGTGTTTTAGTTATTGCTGAACAGTGCAGACACAGCATCAAGGCCTTTTCTGCTTCTCACACTGCCCCACCAGTGAGTAGGCTGGGGGGAGGGGCACAAGAATCTGGGAGGAGGAGGGGGACGTTTGGAGTGATGGTGTTTGTCTTCCCAAGTAACCGTTACGCACGATGAAGCTCTATTTTCCTGGGGATGGCTAAACACTTGCCTGCTGATGGGAAGTAGTGAATTAATTCCTTGTTTTGCTTTGCTTGCACACACAGCTTTTGCTTTACCTATTAAACTGTCTTTATTGCAACCAAAACAATCTGGAAAAAATCCTCCTGCTATATTGCTGTTTATTGTAGTAGTTTTACTTGTACTACTGTCGGTTATTCCGTGCAAGCCCTGATTTTGAATATGCTGTGGATACTGTTCTTAGGGACAGTCCACCAGGGCCTTGCTGGTTGGGATTTTAACTTGCTAATTTGCACATCTCAGGCGCTGGCGAATGGCAACTGATTGTTGGATTTGTACACAACATCCTGCATCTGGGCACCAAGAGGTTCCCATGGTGGGAATGCCAGGAATTGTGGGATCATGCACCTAAAACTTTTGTCAGATATTACTCTGTTCAGGCTAATCTCTCAACCACTGACTATCCACTGCCACCTTGGTGAAGAACAGATCAGAATTCTACATCCTTCAGAACTTTACGGGCCATGATCAGTCCCCTAATCAACTACAAACCATGCAGCGGGGTCCACCCTACACCATGCAAACCTACCATGCCAATAGCAACAATTGCCTGAAAGACACCACTCACTGCTGTGACCTTAGCACAATAGGTGCCCCTGGCTGTGCAGTAACTGTGCCATGAAAACCCTCCCATGGAGGTGAGAGGGGACCTGCATGGGATGCATGCAGAAGAAAGCCTCTTTGCAAGCCATGCCTGCAATTACTGTAATGCCCTGTGACGTTGGCATGGTATTAACCCTTTGGTAAAATGAAGATCGGGATTTCACCAGTTTGCCCGGACCCTCCTTCCTTGGCTAGGGGTCTCCGAGCTGGAGAAAGCGATCATCAATCTCACTGCTACCCCGGAAAATATAGAAAATGCAACAACCAATGCCATCCAAGCACTGTGGCAAGAAGTCACTCAGGTATCACAGATATTACTGTTCAAAACCATCTAGCCTTAGACTACTTGCTGGCTGCGCAAGGTGGTGTTTGCACGTTAGTAAATACTACCTGCTGTGTCTACATCAACCGAGATCAACACATTGAAACTGACCTTAAGAAAATCCAGGAACAACTAAAGCCCTTGCATCAGGTGACAACCAAAAATACCCATTGGGGAATTGGCAAATTGTGATCATGGCTTATCTCTTGGTTCCCAGATCTCAGGGTAGTTTTCAAAAGATTTTGTCTGTACTTTTTGGAATTGTCTTGTTTATTGCCATTGTTTATGTTTTGTTTCATATCAGTGGATGGGGTTGTAGACTGTGTTGTAAAGCGTTTTCCCAGTGGTGGTCAAGCCACTCCCCAACCTGGGTTGGGGGCCACTGAATATAAGCAGATGTTAACCCCGAATTGTAATCTCTTTTGCAGCTTCTCTCGTCGTGATATTAGGAAGATGCCGTAGTAATCACCTCCCGGATGCCTGCACAATTGATACTTGATAGAGGTGATTCTATGGTACCCATCTCATGATGAACCAGCTTTCAACATCTGACTATGTAACTTATACCCTGCAGGTGTTAGAACACCAACCTCACCTAGCTTATTATATAGCCAACAACCCACCAAAATAACACCCTAGCCTATAACTCCATGTCAAGTGATGATTTGAGAGAATCAAGGGGTGGAAGTGGCACCCTGCCTCCTGACACCCTGCCCCTTCACCAATATTGGCAGCATAGACAGACTGCCAACACCCTGCCCCCTGCCCAACATTGGCAGCATAGGCAGGATGCTGCCCACATTATTCATGTGAGGTATGATTCTCTCAAATCACACTGCCATTGGTGGAACCAAAAGGCGGCACGACTCTTACCCGCATTCAAAAGGCATTTGCATGATTGGCTGACACGGCCAGATGACCTGGACACCAAGTGTCCCCGGCAGTCCACTGGAGCCATGGCATCGCTTATGATCCTGTGTTGGCTATTGGTGATTGAGCGAGTCACCATATGGGCACGTTGTTACTCATCTTTCCTACTGCCTCAATAAAGCTTTGTTTTATAATGTGTTGTCAGACTCCATTACTGCTGTCGTGGTTTAACCCCAGCCGGCAACTAAACACCACACAGCCACTTGCTCACTCCCCCCACAGTGGGATAGGGGAGAGAATCAGAAGGGTAAAAGTGAGAAAACTCGTGGGCTGAGATAAAGACAGTTTAATAGGTAAAGCAAAAGCTGCGCGTGCAAGCAAAGCAAAATAAGGAATTCATTCACTACTTCCCATTGGCAGGCAGGTGTTCAGCCATCTCCAGGAAAGCAGGGCTCCATCATGCATAACGGTAACTTGGGAAGACAAAATGCCATCAATCTAAATGTCCCCTCTTCCTTCTTCTTCTCCCAGCTATTATTGCTGGGCATGATGTCATATGGTCTGGAATATCCCTTTGGTCAGTTGGGGTCAGCTGTCCCAGCTGTGTCCCCTCCCAACTTCTTGTGCACTCCCAGCCTGCTCACTGGTGGGGTGGTGTGAGAAGCAGAAAAGGCCTTGATGCTGTTTAAGCACTGCTCAGCAATAACTAAACCATCCTTATATTATCAACACTGTTTTCAGCACAAATCCAAAACATAGACCCATACTAGCTACTATGAAGAAAATTAACTCTATCCNAGTACCCCCAAGTCCTTCTCTGCAGGGCTGCTCTCAATCCCTTCATCCCTCAGCCTGTATTGGTATCAGGGGTTGCCCCCACCCAGGTGCAGGACCTTGCACTTGGCCTTGTTGAACCTCATGAAGTTCACATGGGCTCACTTCTTGAGCTCATCCAGGTCCCTATGGATGGCATCCTGTCCCTCAGGCATGTCAACTGCGCGACTCACCTTGGTGTTATCTGAGAATTTCCTGAGGGTGCACTCGATCCCACTGTCTATGTTGTTGATGAAGATATTAAATAGTACTGGTTCCAATACAGACCCCTGAGGGACACCACTTGTCACTGATTGCCATCTGGACATTGAGCCGTTGACCGCTACCCTCTGGATGCGACCATCCAGCCAATTCCTCATCCACCGAACAGCCCACCCATCAAATCCATATCTCTCCAATTTAGAGAGAAGGATGTTGTGGGGGACCGTGTCAAAGGCCTTACAGAAGTCCAGATAGATGACATCCGTAGCTCTTCCCTTGTCCACTGATGCAGTCATTCCATCATAGAAGGCCACTAGGTTGGTCAGGCAAGACTTGCCCTTGGTGAAGCCATGCTGGCTGTCTCGAATCACCTCCCTGTCCTTCATGTGCCTTAGCATAGCTTCTAGGAGGATCTGTTCCATGATCTTCCCAGGCACAGAGGTGAGGCTGACAGGTCGGTAGTTCCCAGGGTCTTCCTTTCTACCCTTTTTAAAAATGGGTGCAGTGTTTCCCTTTTTCCAGTCACCAGGGACTTATCACAGTCAATTTATCACAATTTTATGTTGAGAACACACCCAATTTTTTTGTAATTTAATCCTTTGCCGATCAAGTATTTCACTGTGCAGTTCTGTGCAGGATAATGAATTTGGATCTAGGATATTGGAGTACTAAGCATTTGCATGGTAGAGACAGAACATGACTCTTTTTTTTCTAAAGGGAAAAAAAAATTGGAATATTTCTGTTCAGATCCCTGACATGAATATTATAAGTACAATTTGAATATTATATAAGTACAATTTTTGTTGTGCGATTTGGTATACTACTTATATAGAATTTGCTTAGCATAACTTGCTTAGCATTAATACCTAAATTTCCTGAAGCCTTAGGCCACAAGCTGTGAACTTTCACCTAGATATGCTGAACTTTTACCTAGTTAAGTAAAAGAAGGCCCCAGAGCTGGTTCAAGCCAGAAGATAAGGAAGCTACAGTCCTCAGCAGAAGCTACAACCTTAGAGATAAGAAAAGAAACAGCCCACCTAGAGACAATGAAGCGACCCAATGAAGAATGGGAAGACCCCAGACCCTAATATTACTACTGGTCCGAACTGTGACATGAGGGGTGGGGAATTTAGATTGTAAGGGTATAATTGCCCAGGGATTTCTTTGTTCAAGGTCCCTCTTCGGAGGCACCCAGCTTGAGCTGTACCACTATTAATAAATAAAAAGTACTTTTATAGAGGAATCTATCTTTCAGCTTATTGATTCAGTGGAAACCTAGAGTCGTACCCTGTTATGGTGGCTGGCATGTGTAATTTCCATAACATGTTGTACTTTTTTTGAATACAATACCAAGGAAAGAGAAATCAGAATCTTCCCTGCGGGCTTTCACCCGAATATCTCCTAAAAATATCTGTCGAACTTAGCATTTCTCATTACTTATTTACTTGAATATTAAATGATTTCAAACATCTTTTAAAAAGATGAATTTATTTATGTTGACATATAAATGATGATAAATTAGAATAGAATAGAATAGTTCAGTTGGAAGGGACCTACAACGATCATCTAGTCCAACTGCCTGACCACTTCAGGGCTGACCAAAAGTTAAAGCATACTACTAAAGGCATTGTCCAAATGCCTCTTAAACAGTGACAGGCATGGGGCATCGACCACCTCTCTAGGAAGCCTGTTCCGGTCTTTGATTACCCTCTCGGTAAAGAAATGTTTCCTAATATCTAGTCTGAACCTCCCCTGATGCAGCTTTGAACCATTCCCATGCGTCCTGTCACTGGGTACTAGGGAGAAGAGATCAGCACCTCCCTCTCCACTTCCCCTCCTCAGGAAGCTGTAGAGGGCAATGAGGTCACCCCTCAGCCTCCTTTTCTCCAAACTAGACAAGTCCAAAGTCCTTACCTGCTCCTCATAGGACATGCCTTCCAGCCTTCTCACCAGCTTTGTTGCCATCATCTGGATGCATTCAAGGACCTTAACATCCTTCTTAAATGGTGGGGCCCAGACCTGCACACAATACTCAAGGTGAGGCCACACCAATGCTAAATACAGCAGGATAATCACCTCTTTTGACTGGGTGCTTCTACTGTGTTTGATGCACCCCAGGATGCAGTTTGCCCTCTTGGCTGCCAGGGCACGCTGCTGACTCATGTTGAGCCTGCTGTTGACCAGCACCCCCAGATGCCTTTCTGCAGGGCTGCTCTCCAGCCATTCCTCTCCCAGTCTCTACTTGTGCCTGGCATTACTCTCTCCCAATCAGCAATGGCCAATGCTCAATTCAGTTGATTCATAAAAAATAAAATAGAAAAACCCTTCAAAAGCCAGGTTTCTGCTCTATAAAATAAAGAAGTACATTATCATTATATTGCAAAATGTACAAAACCAATTTTAACTTCGTGCTGAGAGTCTTATTTCAATGATACTTGGAGTTCATTCAAGTGCCCAGAATGCCCTTTTCAGGAGGTCTAGGTATGGGTTTATCCTGTAGAAAAGTGAATTGCAAAATATACTTAGACGATTCACTCTTTTATAAAGTTATTATCCATTATGCTTCAGATGCACTGCACAGTTTTAAAGGTTGCCCCTGCTATGCAGATGCATATGTCTTACTGACTTCAGTATACTTCAGTATACTGCCCATGGTGAAGCAAAGCTCATTCTTCCCCACCCTCACTCCCCCAGTAAGTTTTGCCACTGACTGCAAAGATTTGACCATGTTTGCTCTGTAGCATATAAAACAGTCAACAAAATTGCTGTGAGTCAGAAATTTAAGGCTTAATGCTGCAAAGCATGTACTTATTAAATAGAGATGTGCTTATTTCCCATCAGTTCAAACATATACTTAAAAAGCACTTGTTTAAGAACTTTACTGACTAGAAATATAGTTACATGTGTTTGTGAATGCTTTTGCATTAGACCAAGCCTACCTGTTTAAAGATAATCTCTTCTGGATATGCGTGATGATTGCAAGCTGTCCTTTTCAGTCCTAGCAGTTATTACAAACACAGTTACAGTTTTTGGGACACAGAAAGGGTTGTTTGGGTTTTTTTTTTTCACATCAACAAATAATTTTAGTAAAATTTGTATATAGTTACAGTAAAATTCACAAAAAAGTTTCCATAATAAAGGTTTGCTTTTCAAAGGAGAGGCTGTTTCTCAGACCTTGCACAGCTTAAAGCTTTTAGGCAAGTTCATGAAGTAGGTATGAAAGGCTTGCTTCTCATTTACTGTATTTCTGTATATGCTCAGAAACATTCAGAGAAAAATTCCCTTGGGCTCCTGCTTTAATGTGGTTTTGTTCCAAAGTGTCTATGCAGAAGCAGAATTAATGATTCCTACAAGATCAGTCTGCCTCCCCCTCTCAGTTCTGAAATACTTCCTCTGTAATTTTTTTCCCAAGGGAGGATCTTTTCTTGATGGTTTATGACCCCAGATTACTGATCTGACCCCGTTTGTAATGCAGTACTTAAACCCTTCAATTGTATCTGTAAAGTTCACAGATTTGGGTTCTCAAAAACCAGTACAGCCTAGGAAACTTAGAACTGTGTAATTAAAATGTTTTCCTGTCCAACAGAGTGTCTGCATCATCTTCCATCTCCATAAACAGTGAGCAGAAATAACAGACTTGTTTGTATCAAAGGGACTCTATTGTTTTTATTAAACAGTTACACATACAGGTTAATTAAAAAAGCTACAGTTCATGAAATATGTCATCTAGCTAGAAGATACAAATTTAGGCCAATTCCCACTGTATCTGTTGATGCTCAGTCACTGTAAAAATTTACAGTTTATTTTCTGATATACAAAACCTCAAACATTCTTTATTAAACATCCAGTAAAGCTCACAGCATTCTACTACAGTTTCATAAAGTGTTTTAGTGCAAAAGGAAGTAAAAAAAAAAAAAATACTGAGGTTTGAATTAAAAATAACAGAACAAGCAAACAGTGGAGTTAGAGATGAGTGTCTGCTATTGGTATTTTTCTAAGCTCTACAGTCTGGGAGTTCTCCATGTTGCCACGATCCTGGTTGCCATGACAAAAACCATTATCACTGATGCTGAGACCTACACCTGAAACAGAGAAGCCAAAAAAAGAATCAGTGAGAATGCAATACTGAAAGAGAAATGGTGATTTCATGTCCTGTTACATAGCTGCTCTACTTCCTTCTGATTATTGAACCTCTTCTTTCCCCCAAAACAACATAGCAAGTTTTCTCTTACTAGTCAACAACTTTGAATCCACAGATTGTAACATTAACTGACGTAGTTTTGTAGCATCCAGATATGCTTTTTCATAATTCTACTGTTAGTTACTGAAATTGTCTCAGTAAATGGTACAATAACCATTCAGAGGTTGCCTTGAAATCACAAGAGCATAAATCAAGGCCTGATTTAGGCGGAGTTCATGGTCTGTCTTTTAAAGTCTGATATTTCCAAGAATTTCTTTATTAAGAATTAATATTTAATGATATGATTTCCCTGCTAAGCTATAATCCCATCTATTTTAATAGGATTGTAATTTCAACATGAGAAAAGACACTAAGTATTCTTTAAATCCACATTTGGCACAGGCTGATGTATTTTTCTTCTACTGTGAGAGAACACTAGACTTTGGCCTATGGAAACTTCCAAAACATGTCTGAAAGAGACCTCAAGAGGCCACCTTGTCCATCTTTTTGTCTCAAGAGTACTGCTAGCCAGCTGCTTCCTTGTATTTTTGCAGTTGATTAGACGTGAGGGTACATAATCCTGAACTTGTTTTTATAAAATGTGCATTTTTTCAGACTACTTCACAGAATATCACTTGGAACTATAAACCTCAGTGTACTTTCAGTTCCTTCTGTCTTTGTATCATAGAGGAAATCCTAAAAAAATATATGGTTTTTGTTAGAGTTTAGTGTTTGGGCTTCAAATTTGTTCAGAACTGCACATCAGTGTAATTAGGAATGATGATTTCAAAACAGACTAATGTCAGATGTGATCTTCCAGCAATGTCACTTACAAATAACTGAAAATTATTCAGTTTGGGCAAAAGTAGATCTGTAACTGCATTGGGTTTATGTGGCAAGGTTTTAGCAGTAGGGGGGCTGCAGGGGTGGCCTCTGTGAGAGGAGGGCAGGGGCTGCACCTGTGTTGGACAGAGACAGTTCCAGCTGGCTATGTAAGAGACCCACCGCTGGACAAAGCTGAGCCAATTAGCGAAGTTGGTAGTGCCTCTGTGAAAACATATTTAAGAAAAGGTAAAATGCTGCACAGCAGTGTGAGAGAGAGGAGTAAGGAAAAAAAAGTGTGAGAAACAATCATGCAAAAACCAAGGTCAGAAAAGAAGGAGGGGGAGGAGATGTTCCAGGTGTGGGAGCAGAAATTCCCCTGCAGCCTGTGGGGAGTACCACACCAGAGCAGATATTCACACTGCAGCCTGTGGAGGACCCCACACTGGAGCAGGTGGATGTGCCCTGAAGAAAGCTGCAGCCCGTGGAGAGTCCACTCTGGAGCAGGCTCCTGGCAGGAACTGCGGACCCATGGAGAGGAGTGCACGCTGAAGCAAGTTTTCTGGCAGGACCTGTGGCCTGTGGGGGACCCACGCTAGAGCAGTTTTTACCTGAAGGACTGCAGCCCATGGAAAAGGACCCATGCTGGAGCAGGGGAAAAATGTGAGGAGGATGGAGTGGCAGAGAGGAACTGTTATGAACTTACTGCAACCCCTATTCCCCCTGTGCTGCTCAGGGAAGGGGAGTAGAGGAGTTGGGAATGAAAGAGTGAAGTTGAGCCTTGGGTGGGGGGAAGGTGCTTTTAGTTTTGTCTTTGTTTCTTACTACTCTATTTGTAATTGGCAATAAATTAAATTAAATTTTCCCCAAGTCGAGTCTGTTTTGCCCATGATGGTAATTAGTAAGTGATCTCCCTGTCATTATCTCGACCCATGAGCTTTTCCATCTTATTTTCTGCCCCTGTCCTTTTGAGGAGGGGGAGTGAGAGAGTAGCTGTGAGGGCCTGGCAGGTAGTGAAGGTCAACCCACAACTCACTTCAGAGGAGTTACAAAGGAGCGATATTTAACAAGCCCTGAACACGGCATGCTGGGAGACGCAAGGATTTCCATTTTCATACTAAAAAAGATTTTCAGAAATTTCTATCAATTGTGCAATGGAATCTGCTCTTTCAGTCTTAGCTGACATTCCAGACTTTGGCTTGTTTGGCAAAAGAAAAGGTATGGGTCATTTAAGTTTTTGGCATTACCTCATAATTTTCTATATCCCTTATTGCTCTGCGTTTTGTAAGTTTTTCCATAACATCCCCACCTCCTCCCTCAAGTTGAAAAGAAGTTAGAGAAAGGGGGCAGTGGTGTGAGGGAATGTGGATACTCACTTGCTGTAGGAAGTCAGGCTGCAATCTTGAATATGGAGATTGGTTCAGAAAATGAAATAAGCTGAAGGGTTGGATTCAGCAGGTAAAAGGCCCAGGGACATAACTACACTAAAATAAAGCATACTGGACCTCAAGCAAGCAGAGAATCTGAGCAAAACAATCCACTTCGCAGAGCTATGCAGACTTTCCAGTATAGGTTTGGAAGTAGTCCAGGCACAGGCCAAACTCAGATACAGTGCTGCATGAAAACAGCCATATTGCATTCAAACAAAAAGTGGATATTTCTGCATCATGATCCTTCTCACATCGGGTTCTGGTGTTTGGGTAGGTGAAGTGAACATTAATTCATTCACATCTGCTAGATGAGACATGTTCTTGGGTCTGTATGGCCCAAGTTCTTTAGAGACCAGTGATTACTCTCAGAGTATGACAAGAGTAAAGAGCCATCGACAGAGAGAGATACCATAATAAAGACAAGATTAGACCCTGAATCATCAAAATTCTTGTTTATAAGTGTATTGAAGATGAGTAAGCCATTACTCATTTAAATTTACCTGCATATTTAAGCTTTTCATTGAATCATGGTCCTAATGACTAAGCTGTTTGAAAGTCCTGGGGAAAACAGTAATTGCATCAGGAAATTTTACTTTGGAACCTTAGTTATATTAGATTGAAAATTATGAGTTGATTTATATAGCATCTTTATTATAATAGCTGTATTTGATTGTTGTTGGGTTTTTTAATTTATGTAGTAGATTTTTCAAGTTATTCTCTGTGTAGAATATTTATTTAGGATTTATCACATAGGCCTCTATATAGAGCAAAAATACACTGAGATTGCAAATGTGGCCATAAACCTGTCCTGTCCTCCCTTGACACCATCAGGTACATATTTGGAAAGTACTATGTGGCCAGACTGGTATTCTCAGCTCTGATATATAAATGGCCCTTGCAAACAACTTCCTACACAGGTTAGTCATCAGTCAGAACAAGGTGGGCTTAGAGCCTCTTTTAAAGACTTTGCTATGTTTTGCATTCACATCTCACCCAAATTTGGTCCAGTTTTGTGCATCACAGTAGGGGGAGAACAAGAGCATTTGTGGTAGATGGGAATATGGGTGGAAGCTAAGAGAGAAGTAAAGCTATCATGCATTTATGGTATTTATGCTTTGGAGCAAAGCTGATGGTCAGCTTGATTCTTTCAGACAGATTCCCCCTATTTTTATTCTATTGGCTCCCTTTTTAACTCTCCAGCCCTAACATGTAGAAGTCCTTAGCTCTTTTACTAAAGGAATCATGTTATAGTGGGCTTTAGCCTAAATGACTAACATACTACTCTGTATGGAAATCTTATTAAAATTGTCTATCAATATAAACCTTACAAAAGAAATCACAGAAGCAAAATGAGATCTAGTCCAAAATGACAGCACTTTTTTTAGTTAATTATTGCAATTAACAATAACTAATTATTAAATAATTATCCTTTCTCAGTAGAAGCTAAGCCTTTGATTCATTATAAAAGCCATAAATGAAATAAANCCTAACTATTTCTTTCTATATGGACATGAACATATGTGATGCAAAGGAGGAATTAATTGATAAGGCATTCAGTGGCCATGGTTTTATGATATAGGAAGTCCAGCTTTTGGATTTCTTGAACCAAATAAAAAAACCGGTAGCCATACGATGCAAAGTTTGCATAAAGCAAGCATAAAAGCTGGCTAAGAAATCACCATAAACTGTATATTGTTGTCTATGTAATTTGCTAGAAATGCAGTTGGGTGCCTTCACCTGATCCAGCCTGTATTTCAGGTTAATCTGTAATTAGATCCAGTAATAAAGATTACAGAACAAAGGGCTGAGTGCATAGTACTATGACACATTTCTTTAGCAATAAGGCCAAGTGTGCCAATTAATCTATTTGTGGAGCTGCACTGCAAATTGTAAATTACCAAACTGTTGCAAGTTAAAGAAAAAAGTTGTGCTGTGAGAGTCAGTTTGATTTTTTTATCCTGCATCATTTCAGTCATCCAGTTTACACCATGGCCTCAGCCATGCGTGCATTAATACCACTGAGAGTGGCAAACTGCAGTGCAAGGGTGGGACGTGAGGACAGGAATAAGATTTTAGCTTTGCTGACAGCAAAACATAGCCGTGAAGTATATCCTCATTCTCATTGATCCTGGCTGTCAGATTAGACCTTGTGATTACAGACAATGAACATAAATTAAAGGACAGATGAAGTGCAAAAAGGCATAAAGACATTTCTGCATATTCTTCTGCTAATCAGCGTTGATCCTCAACCAACCTGCAGAGTAGGAGCTAATATTTTGCCATAGCTAAGACTGAGTTTGGTTATAGATTGACAGTTTTAGGGAATGACTGATAATGAAGGTTTGTGTTTTTGCTTAATAGAGGTAAAACTCAAGCAGTAACAGAGCAAACTTTTCTATTCTACCAGTATACTCTAAAGCAACACCCCTCAGTTTAGGAGGTGATAAAAACACTTAATGATGTGGTGCAAAGTACCGTCTATCTACTCTCCCAGGAGCTCCTCTGTTTCGAAATGAGAGAATTCTCAATCTACTGAAATAAAGCCTGGTCTAAAAAGGTTGAGAAGCACTACTTAAAGTAAAGGACTAACAGGAAAGAGCAAGGGACATCTCAGCTGCCCATTCATTTTAGCCTATTTAGAAAAGAGGTTCTGGGCTTCCAGTTGTTGACTCCCACTGCTTGCTTTGAGCTGGGACTGGTGCTCATCTCATCTGATGAGCTGGATAAAGGCATCAAACTGACAGTGGAGTGGGACGGCAAGAGGAGGAGAGGGAGAGGAGAACTCTAATCTGAGTTGTCGCAGTTTCATAAGAGAACAAATGCCAGTGCAAGAGAGGAAGAAGAAATGTGCAGCTGTGAAAGTTAGTTCTTCACTAGCCGAGGAGGGAGGCAAGGATGTTTAGCATAGAATTACCAAAGGAATTTATTCTTTTATTTTAGCTATGTGCATAGCGGTGCCCCAGCCTAATGCATGGAGGACCCCAATACAGAGGAAAGCAGGGTTTATATATGTTACAATACAGTTGTGTAGACCAATCAAATTACTGATGTTCAGGGGTGG
>WAAD01039719.1:4878-22274 GCA_013389945.1 Fregata magnificens
AGCGTATGTCAAAATGTCTGCACACTGTGGTGTCATGGTGAAGAGAAACTGTTCAAATTTATAGTAGTCTAATACTTTAAAAAAAAAAAAAAACAAACCTGTTAAAATCCCATATTCAAACCTATTCAAAAAACCTAGCCAGATTTTTATCTCACTGGTTTCAGCATTTAGGCTCACCTTCACAACACAGTCTTTCTTGTATACTGCAGAAGAGACTGAGCCAATTTAGCATTTATATTAGCCAGATCAGGGAGTGAGAAATAGTTCTGAAAAATATACTAAACTACTTTAAAAGACATTAGGCAACACATTAGAAGAAGGTTGAGGTGATCAGTATAGAGACTATTTGCTGCATTTTAAACAGTTAAAAAGCTTGTTTTCCATTGCTACAAGCTCTTTCAGCTCCCCCACACGCCACAATTAAAACCTCACCTGCAGTAAAATGGTATCAATACTGGGATCTGAATCAGTCACCCACAGGTGGCTTTTATTTATCCTTGATCCATGTGAAGCAAATCATCAACTTTCTCCATTAGTCCTAATGAAAAGTCCTCTACTTAAAAATTTTGAGTATTTTAGCTATTGCAACAGAAGAGAACCATCTTCCTCTTCTAAGAGACAATGTTCCCAACCAAGTACACTGATAGCAAATGTAAGACTTTGGGTTTCCACTTCTGATGTTGGACCAAGTTCAGTTCATCCTTCTGTCCTTTAATAACCCAAGGAGCGATATGATGATGATGATGACGACAACAACCCTGGCTTTCTTTGTTAAGTACTTTGACATTTACAAATGTAACTGATTTTTAAAGAGCAAGAGTTACTAGTCTGGTCTGAGCAGAGTGACATTTGCTCTACTGCAGACTCTTATTTAACATGGAGGTAGATTTTCAAATACTGCTCTGTACAAGCATGTACACGCAACAACCACCATGATCTCGGCAATCATTCACATTTCCACCCATACTGTAGAAGTCACTACCTATTATCGTTAATCCTGACTTGATTATTTAGTGTATATTCAAAACTAAAATACAGAAAACAGACTACAACACACAAACCAACAAATACTCACCTGGGGTAGTAGAAGAATGTACCATTCTAATTCCTTATTTACATTGCCTCATTAAATTAACAGGCCCTCTCTCTCCAAAAGGAAGTTTCTAGTGCCTAAAACTGTGAACTATTCAGAGAATGTAATGGTCACTGCATCATCAGTCTAGCTTATTATTATAGACCACTTTGAAATAAACAGAGTAAGAAGGGAACTACATAAACCTAATTTACTCTACTTTCATGGTTTATAATCAGAATATAAAATGCAATTGTTAGGAGTACCTCAGTCTCATCCTTATTTCAAACTAATTTCATTTCACAAATGCCCCTGACATTTGTGAAATGGTAAAGTGAAAAACTCTCTTATATTTNAAAAACCAGTTTAAAAAAAAAAAAAAAAGAGTCCTCCCAAATGTGTTTCATAAGAGCAAGCTGAGAACAATGGACAGAAAGACAAGATAAGCAAGGAAAGGAATACTTAGTCCTTCTGAACACACAGAGTAGTAGAGACGAAGATGGGAAGAGAAAAGGGAAAAGATGGAGAGAGGAATGGGAAGAGAAGCTCTGTGGTATCAGGAAAGAGATGTGGTATCAGGAAAGAGAGGAATACAGGAAAGTTGAAACTATAAGCAAGAGCAGGGAAGTCAAAAGAACCTATGTTCCCTAAAGCCTGATCCCCACTCTCAGATTCATCAGCAGCCCTTGCACAATCAACCCCACTGTAGGCCTGGGATCCAGGAGAGCCATTTCTCCATTTACTTTGCTTGCAATGCACTGTCCTCAGTGCTGGTACTACCAAAGCCTGGCTGCTGAGAAACCAGAGCCGTGTTATTAATGGTGAATAATTCTCCTTCCTGGAAACATTTAGAGGATGCCTCTTTGCTCTAGAGTACTCTCATCACACATAGCTCTCAACTGAACCAAGCAGGTTGGTATCACTGAGCCCATATTTGAGGAGAGAGGCAACTAAAGGGTCAAGAGATGAAACAATTTGGCCAGGTTCACAAAACCATCAAAGAACGGAGCACGGGCACCTCATTCTGTGTCAACTCTAACACACCACACCCTCTCCCCATGCCCACTTGAGTCTGAAGTACATAAGATTAGTTGAACTTCAGTTTTTTCTTTAGTGTTGAACACAATAATGAACCTTACATGCTAGCATTACTTTAAAAAATTGTGCTTTTACTATCATAAAATCTTTCCTGGATCACAGTTAGAATTAATCTTCCCTTCTCTCCAAATGTAGCATTCATACAGACACTGTTAGGCTCAGCAGTCCATTCACAGATCCTCAGGTGACTTGCATTCCTCATCAGGAAGGAGGCATTCTTTCACCAGTCACCAAAACTTATTCATTAACACATCTTAATGCTACACTACCCCCAGGCAGTAGCATAAGGAATTCTAGATCCTATGTCAATAAATAAAAAAATTATAAAAAGAAAGATAAAAGATTTTGGCAAAAACAGGAGCCTATCAGGGATTACAGTCAGGGATACAATAAAGGGCACTTGGTAACCCTACTTTAAAGATTTACAGATAAAGCCTTCACTAGTGATTTCTGTATATCATAAAACTGAAGCTGCAGACTTAATTTTCAGACAGCAGTTTTTTGATATATGAGCAAAATCCCGTGCTATCATGGCAATTTACCAAATCCTTAAATTTTCTCTGGTTTATATGGAGCTGATTTCCTCCAGGGAATGAATCTATAGGGTTTCAGCTGTGTGGATTTTTTTCTCTTCACCTGGATGCTGCTGATGCTTCCTCTCCTGCTACTGTTCCGACTCTCATCAGCTGTATTAGATTTATAGCAGATGGCATCAAAGCCCAAAATTCCTCCAATGCAGTCACCAATGAGACACACCTGAGGAAATAAAAAGATTTTTTTGGGAGTTGTAGCAAGTGTTTTAAAAGAAACAAAAAGCATCACAGCACTGCAGAGGAGTTGCTGTCTTACTTTACACCCTTGGTTTTTTGTGGTTTTTTTTGGTTTTTTTGGTGGGTTTTTTTTTTTCCCACCTTGGTTCCTACTCCAGTTGAAAATATGTAGCCACTTTTTCCCACTTCCTTTTATCTCCAGGCATATGCCGTATGCCAAGAATATCTGTCCCAGGGACTATTTTGACCAGCTGGGAGTTCTGCCAAATGGGCTAAAATTCTTCCAGCTGCTTGCAGCCAGATTCCAGCTCAAAAAGTCCAGATCACAGGACAACCGGTCTCACAAAGATTTCAAGCCACTTAACATTTCCTTCAGAGTCATATAGGGAAGAGGATCTCAACAGATTAAAAACAGATTGGTACTCCCCTGTCAGGACAAGGGAATGGAACTTTTAAATGAGGTCTTAAGCAGAGAGATTCACTCTTGCTTCATGTTTAATATAAACATACAGGCTACCTTCAAAGTATGGACCTGGGAATTAAAATACATACAGTACTAAAATTGGGAATTCAATAGTTGGAGTAATTTTACGGCACACGAGAATCTACCTCACAAGCCAATTCCACTGAACACCTCCCCATCCCATAGGAGATGATTCTTTCTCCCCGTCCCCCTGCCTGTGTCTGAGGTTGAGTAATAGCTGTATTACCTTTCTCCTTGATAGCAACCCCCCCAGTTCCACAGGTTCCAGCAACCCTTTCTCTCCAATTCTCAAACTGAAGCAAACGTCTAGTCTGTTGTTCCCAACTCCAGCTAGTTTAACAGAAGACATTACCTCTCCTTACAAACCTTAACTTGCTTCTAGCCTTAATTCGGCTTGGCTACAGCACTAAACTACAAGTGTTGGATAACAGGATGTTGTGCATGATTTCTTCGAAGTGAAGTGTGTTAGGAAAAGAGTGTGCTTCAAGATGCAGGTAGGGAAAAACCTCAAACTTCTCTTAGTGCATCTCCACATACCACACTCTCTTAATTGAGTACATTTCTTGGGATAAAAACATTTTAAAAAATAAAATAAAATATCAAAATACATTAATGTAACATCTATCCTAAGGCAGTTCTGGTTCTAAAGCTGTATACAATTGAACAGCATGCTGATTTACTCTCTGATTTTCAACCTCCTATGCCACGCAATGAAGTCCACAAAGAACTGAAAATTATATGACACAGGTAACCTTAATAAAATTAACAGCATGTTTTGTGGGGCATTAATAGCATCTCCTTCAATTTACCATTCCATTTCTAATCCTCATTACTGGCATTAAGGTAATGGAGTTAACTTGTTCCAGATACTGTATAAAACCAAAAAGGCAACCTCTGATCTAATGAACTTGCAATATAAATGGACAGAAGAGATCAAAATATGAAAGGAAAGATATACACAGAGTAGGGGTCAGGTTATATGGTATATATTTTAGAAGTACAGGACTTATTCAGAGGTAGAGTTGAGATTTCTATCTAAGGATCAAAGCAAAGCACTGTAGACAGCACAGAGAAGTCACTACCATTCTAACAATGCTGGTAAGTGTTGACGGTGAAAATTCTGTGGTCCATATAGAGGTCATGCAGACTTTTCTATGTGAAATATTAATATGTATGGTTTGTAAAACACACCAAGGAGACTTCTTTGTAGCTTTGTCAAAGACAAAATCCCGTAACACTCAATTTCTATTGAGAGAATTGTTTTCACAGTTATTTCTGTAACTGGGATAACCCTTTTTTACATAATCTCACTTTTCATAATGTTCGGTCACTGCAGCTGGGCTGTTTTTATGCTTCAAGCAAGAATAGTTTACTATGGATATTAAAACCAGCTTCAAACCAAATTTTAGTCTAAAAATACTGATATGCCCCAGCATAATCTTATTACTGATATGGAAAAGAATTTGTTTGTGTAGTAAGACACATGTTTTCCTTCAAAGATTACACTGTACTCTACATTAAATGTCTTTTATTTTTTCTTTTTCTGAAGTCTGGAGGTCACTGTACTTTAAGAAAGTGCACGTTTCTGGCTACATAGAGGGCCCCATCACAAAATAATTTCAGTAACTCACACAGGGTAGCAGTATCATATTTATTCTGTGTGAAGCAGGAAAGTACTGGTTTTTGTAGTCTAAAGATGGAGAAGCAGGAACAATAACTGTGACACGTCAGCCAGAAGTAGTCTCCAGGTGACTTCACTGGGGAGTGGGTCACACCAGAAAAATTACATGACTTTCCCAAAGTTACACAGGAAATCCACAACACTGCTGGCAACTGAGCATTCATCTTCTAAGTTTCTTTACTGTCAACTGTTTTATTACTACTGTGATGGAGGCAAGAAAGAAATGGCAATAGTTAAATGTTGGATTCCTTATGCTCTTAGGTAGAGATGTCCCAACTTTTCTATCAGCTACAGCAGGTGTGTGACGAACTCAGTAACTTGTGTCGGGCTGGCATGCTTGTTCACTGGTTAGCACACCACACTTACTGCACAACTAAGGCTCTTATACATTACCAGAGTTGGTAGCAATACTTAGTAAGAGCTTAGGGGTCAAAATGCTTGTGGGAAAAGGTATAGTATCTTCTACCAACCGAGTATCTCCAGGTTAGATACTGCACAGGATTCCAGAAGTGTCTTCCTCATGCTGGGCACCGAGAAGGCATTTCGCATAGGTAATCCCATGCGAACATTCCTTCATCATATTAGCAGTATTGTCCCACACTCATAACTGAAAACCCTCAACACAATGGCTTAAAAAGAAACGGTCTCGCTCCAAAGGAATTTTACTTTGATATAAGAGAAAACAGTCCTACCTGTCCATTAAAACCAGCCCCATCTGTAGATTTGAGAAATTCATTGTAAACTTGGTTGGCTCTACTGATCACCATGGCAACTGCATCCTGGTACTGTGGGGATGAAACAGCCAGCAAGGGCAAGGCAGCCAGTGGGATGTGGTCTTCACTGCTGCTGAGACAGCTCTCATCATAGCTGTAGGGATTTAGGCTAGAGAAGGACATGCTATCATCAGGAAAAATGCAAGAGGCAGCACACAGCATTAGAGAATGAACACTTATTAACAGAAATGGGTTGGGCTGTTGCAGTTCACAATGAGAGAATACAGGAAGGATCATTTTCTCACAGAATTCAACTGCTTAAAAAAATCAAGGAGTTACTGCTTTATGTGAATGAGATCACGCTAGAAGGCATTTCTGTAGTTAAACATACTTGGTGCAGTTCTTCCACATACAAGTAGACATAATTTAGAACAGCAAAGAGATTATTCCGTTTCAGCTTTTTTTTTTCCCCCCCATATAACAACTTACTACATCAAAGAACGGGATCCAATCATCATAATGGAATATTGTTTCCTAGAACACAAGTGTGACAGATGTATTGTTCAAAAGCATATAAAAACATTTTTCCCAGTGTCCCATCCTTTCAAAAAGATGTAACAAAGCTGCACACATTCTGAAATCATAAGTAAATGCTTGCATAGTAATATTTTGCAAAAAGGAGGTGACTCAACTGAAAACGCAAGCTTAGATTTGATAGGATGTCAGTTTTATTTTAGCTTGAATGTGCACCCTGCAAGTTTCTCAATAAATCTGCCAATTGTGTCTTGACTGATTTTTATTGATGAGTGGGGAAAAAAAAATCACAGCGAGCCAAAGATGCAAGGCATATTAGTGCGTGCCAGATTCTCTTACAGTAAGTTGACTGTCCTGTAGGGATTAAAGGAAAGTCAGAAGTATTTTGGATAATTCAGCTCATCCAAAGTTCATCCAAAGCTGCAGGCAGGCAACTTCAACATTATTTTGTATTCACTTTCTTTAGGAACTTTGTGGGCTATCACAGTATTAAAAAGCAAGCTGCCTGAAATGGAATTAGAGTCTATGTCTTTGCTAAAACCTGCATCCTTGAGACTATTACCAGGGTAATGGAAGAAGAACAGATGACTTGCAGCGCTCAGGTATGGAATCTGGTCTGTGTTCATGTCCTGAGCCTCACTGGACATTTCCACACTTGCCTCTTGCTGAAGCACTCCAATGATCTGGTATTTTTCATCCGAAACAGTATAACAGTTTCTATGTCCTGGAGCTCAGCTGGTCTGCCAAGCTCTATCAATTTACCAATTAACACAGCTTCATTTTGCCAGCTGATTAGATTATCCAAATGCACAGCAGACATACAGTTACAAATACTAACTCTCAAAAATGAAAAATGAACCTTAAAAACCTACATAAAAAGGCCTCATTTACTATAACGATTGGCAGATAACACCTCGGAAAAGGGAGAAACACGGGAGGAAAAAAAATTATGAAGTGAATGTTTGAAATGGAAAAAAATACCTGCATACGTTTTCATAATAAAATTAACATGCAAACAATATTCACAAGAGAACTACACAAAAGAGAGTCAATGGAAAAATGAATAGCTGGTAATATTTTTTTTCGTGGCTAAAGGAATATGAATCAAACTGAAATTGAGTAATTATTGTCTAGACAATTAATCACAGCTAACTGGCTTAGAAATGACAGTTTGGGGTTTTTTAATTCCAATTTATTTTATTGTAAAGGTTGTGGCCATAGAGGCCTCCGTTGTTATCGTAAACACAACACAAAGGAAAGAAAGATCCAGACCACGAAAGACCGTATGGAAGAGATGAAGTTGTTTATCATAGGGGACATGCTAAGTATTAGTGCCAAAGCTGAGACAAACAGGTAAAATATCAACGCTGGAGCTGAAAGGAGCACAAGTCTTGTTATCTTGATGCATTGGCAGGACACTGCAGGAGGTCGTTCCAAAGCACCAGCCCGGAAACATCACACTTGGACAAAGGCTGGAGATGGAGAGGGAAGTCACAAGGAAGCAGCTGAAATCACTAAGTGTTAAGAGTCTGACAGATAAAGTCACCAGTGTTAGAACCTACCACCTCCCTGATAAAAGGCAGCAAATGACTAGGCTGCAAGACAGAACTGGTCTTCCATGGTGGGTGAGAGTACACCTGGCTCCCAGGGGAGAAGTGATTGATGGCATAGTGGCATCTGCCAGCAGGGATAACTGAGACTGCACCATGGAGACGGGCGGTGAGGGGTTATTCAACCCAGGGGCGAGGGGGAGGAAAGGAGGAACGAGGGAATAAAAGCTTGTTCTGAATGCAGAAAGCATCTGGCCAGATGCAGATCAAGGCAAAACACCGGTCCCTCCTCAAAACTTCCTCAGGTCAGCAGTCCCTGACCATGGCAGAGGTGAGAGGAGAAAGCAGAGGGGAAATCACCCATACGGTAACACTTGTTTGGATAACTGTCACACAACAGTTTTTTGACGTTTACGGTTTGGCTATCTGCACTCCATGCTGACGGTCCTAGGGACTCGCTATTGCTGTTTCTGAATGCCAGAATATGCATTTACTTCCTCCGCTTTCAGGATAAAAGAAAAACAAGGAAAAGAAAATACTCGAACCATAATGACCAGGCTTCTCCATACACTTTCTAATTAAATTATAAAAGTATTTTTAAAAATTGATCAGGAAAATGCAATACCAAGAGCTTACACTGCAGTACCCTCCACTGTGCAAGGAGCGTGCAAGGGGCTGAGCACTCCAAAACTCATCCAACAAAACACTTTCATTTGATTATTCATATGCTTACTTTCCTACTTAACTGTTTGCTTCCTAAATGTAACTTTAGTATTGGCCTTTTTTCCCTTCTCTCCCCACCCACCCAATTGCAATTACTATTCTCCAGTTTGGCTAATACTGTAATTTAGGAGTTCTACTCTGAGGTGTGAATCAATGTATGCTCATCAAATCGTATGCTATAAAAAGCATAACAGTTGATCCACCGTGGGATATTTTTCTCCCTGAAAAGAGGAGAGATGGCTCTCAAGTCATCTAACTGGAACAAGAATGTGCCTTAGTTTTAGCCCTTATAAGTCCTTAGCAGCAAAGATGGAGATAAGCGTCACAGGAGATCAGTCATGCATGATAAATTTACACAGGTTGCATAAACAGTGTCTTTTTGGTTTATATGAGAGATACAGGAACCTGAAAGTGATGGGAGTAGATGGGAGCAGACCAGATTAAACAATTTGAAACATTTACTAGATGGAGTGATTTTGCCCTGAAAGATCCCTTTCCTTTAAGCCACTATTCGCAAGGCAGGGAGGAGAACTGCACAGGTGCATCCAGATGAAAAGTCCCAGTGGAATCCCTCTGAACCCAGGCACTCAGCACACAGACACAGCATAATTCAAAACCCGTGCCAAGCTAAACAGAGGGTTGTACTACCTTGGCACGCACTATGCCTGCACATTCAGAAAATGGAGGGCACATTCAAACCAAAGAAGAAATCTTGTGCTGCTGCTTAGTCAGTCATCTGGCTCACCCTCGGTGAAACATTACAGCAATTAAAAACACACTTCCTCCCCCAGAGTTTGCTAAATGGAATGTTTACCACAAGTTTATGTTCCACAACTGCATCCTGGAGTTCTGGCTGTGAAAGCTGCTGGCATGAAGCTGCAGAAATGTGAGAGCAGGGAATCATCTCTCCTTTTGTCAGCCCCAGATGGGTACATCACAAGCAGCTCCACACAAGAACATACCAAGGCAATACCAATCTTATGTCAGTGCTGGGAATGATTCTATAGGACATTCAAACATCCAGCTTGGCTATTTTCAGTCTGGCTGAATACCGTGTGCTGCAACAAGAGGGAATCAAAAAACAGAGAAAGAAAGTGGGAGCTCTGTTCATTTGGGCTGCCAGCACACACTCTTCCTTCCACTCTACCAGCTCTTCTTCCAGATAGCTGAGACCTGCAGGCACTGCATACGGGATACCTAAGAGACACTACTGAGCCCTGTGTCAATCAATGGCCCAAATGGGCAAGGATTATCTCCCAAACACTTTTGGATGCTTCACCTCCTCTTCTCCTACCAGTCCTCGTGCTTTACAGGGCAGAGACTTGGACATGCACACACTTCTGCTTTCCTGGTTGTTTGAATGTATTCCCCCTTGATGCGAACAGTCAGGCACACCTTCCACCGGTCTGGTCTGCACCCTGCCACCTCTTCTTCCTATGTGCCTGTCACAGCTTTATGTCCAGCTAGTATTTCAGAACTTTAATATATTCCCCACCTCTCCTCTCCAACTGTCATTGGGACAGCAGGCATCACCATTCCCACACCTTATGGTCCAAAATGTGGCTGTAGACCTCTTCAACTCCTCTGCAGGGTTTTCTGCTCTACATGAGGTTCAAATGTAACCTTGGGCGCTATACTGCAACAAAAAGGCTATAAAAGTGACCATCACTTAGGGGGAGCCCCAGACAAAACCAAGAGAAGTTTCTCTTTGCTTAGAAAAGAAGAAATGAAGCAAGTCTGATTCTCTTCTCCCCATCAGTACAGAGTTCACTAGTTATTCCTGGTTTACACTTGTAGAAGAGTTGAAGCAGGCCCAAGAGCATGTGTTTCTTTCTCCTTTCTCTATCATGCCATTTGAAATACTTATATCAAGGAAAATATCACTAAGGAAAGAAATGTTAACTGAAAAGGTTTTCTCATTTAATGAGTGAATGTCAAGACTGAAAAAGTGGGCGAGGAAGTGCAGCTACTGAAGTGGATATATCCAATGGAAAATTCCATTTGTTATTTCTAAATTCATTTCACTAGAGCCATGGGGACAAATAACAACATCAAAAACACTTTGAGATTTTAATCCTTTCCCTTACTGAGTATTCTTTATCTCCTCAGCTATCCTCTAGAACACCGCTTGGGCTAGTACCAGAACTAGAGCGCAATCAGAACTACACTACCAGAATTGATAAAATATAATAGATTATCATTATGACGATGTGGAAGCCAATCGTACAGCACCCAGTGGGAAGTGTGCTCACCACCTGCTAAAACTTTCATTCATTTAGTTGCAAGTAATGCTGCACAGAAAAGTTGTTTCAGAGGGGGGAAAAAAAAGTAAAATTAAGTTGGTTACACTATTGCTGCTATGGTCCTCATTTCTGCACAAACCTTGTAAGGCTACCTGGCCATTTAATAGGCTGGGAATGAAAGTGTAACATCTCCTCAATCATATAGACTAAGATCAGCCTTTGCTCCTTGGTGTCAATAATCCAACAACGAAACACCCAGATCACCCTCCTTCCCTCACAAATCATCTCCTCTCATGCTTAGCAAGGTACCAGTTGTCAAAGTAAAGTCTCAGCATCACTGTTTCCTTTCCAGCTTTCATGGAACATGCCTTAACTACAGTACTCTCTTACTCCTACATCCCTTAAGCTTTTCTCATATATCCTAGGCCAGTCACAATCCAGACAGCAGAAATCCTGTTTCTTTCTCAGACTTTATGATAGGCCTTTAGTTAATGACAGAAAAATTCCTCCTTGTATCATTTTAGCCTTGTTTCTGTTCAACAAATTTGAGAAGTGAGGCACCGACAGACTGATTTTCTCATTTATGGTCAGCCAGGAAATTTGTTACAGACCCAGGAACAGTATCTGCATCTCCTGATCCCCAAGCGGACACTAAAAGTAGAGTCAGATTTCCTCTCCTGAAGGAGCTGCTACATGTCATTTTTCACATCTCACAGCATTGTCAAAAAGAGTGCATATCTGAAATTGTTACTGCCATACATGCAACAATTGTGAAAATTAATAGTAGTAATAGTTCTGCAATGCGACGATACCCTTCATATGAGCATGCACACAGGAACTTCAGAATGTATCACTGTTGACGCACAGTTAACAGTTCAGAGTTATGTTCTTGCCTTGAGTGCAGAAGTGGTTGAGTCACCATCCCTGGAGGTATTTAAAAGACGTGTAGATGTGGCGCTTAGGGACATGGTTTAGTGGTGGACTTGGCAGTGCTGGGTTAATGGTTGGGCTCGATGATCTTAAAGGTCCTTTCCAACCTAAATGATTGTGTGATTCTATGAAATACTAGACTAAGCAGGTCTCTGAGGTGCGGTTGCTAACTACTCTTTCTCTGAAAGTTGCATTTAGTATTTCAGAGTGACTTGTTTTTGTATTGAAATATTATCACAGCTTTTTTTTTTACACAACAATAATTTTCAAATGCAAAGTGACTACCAGGAATCTCAGAAAGCCACTAGACTTAATGCCAATGTGATCTGATGAACTATCTGTTTAAGCCAGACACTAAGAGACATGTACTAAAACATTTTTGTGCGAATTTTTCTTAACCCCCCTGAAAAAAAAACCTCCCCCAAAAAATCCCAACACGCCTAAAACTCTCCCCAAATCCCAAACCCACCAAACTTTTTTTTTTTCAGTTAATAAGCAACTTCCTAAAATGAAATCATTATCTCTGCTTCATATAGCAATTACTAAGTGTTTCCTAGCAGAACCTGGTGTCAGACAGCTAGAAATGTAAAATGTGAACATCATGTAGCATAACCGTGCTATAGCTCAGTGTCATTTAGGTGTGCAGAGTTAAGCTAGTTGAGAAATTTACTCATTTTATCAATGACAAGATGTTTGAGACATTCTTGCCTAGTGCTCTTCATTAATGAAGAGCTGATCCAGTATCTACTATAATGCACAGCATTCTCTCCCGGTTGCTCTCTAGAAGCCCGGAACTGGGGTCTATCTACCTTTATGCAAGTGAATTACCAAATTGCTTAAAGCAAACCACCCATCTCTCATGTTAGTAAGGGCAACCTTGTGGGTGCCACTGCCATTTGCATCAGTTAGCAAATATATCTGCTCAGACAGGAAATTCCATCAAAGCTAATGGAATCCTCTCACCGTGCATGCAATCAAATCCTAGTTGTACTGCGAACTGAAGCCTTCATTAGCCAAACGCACCATTTCCTACAGATGCATCCTTTGTAGCCCATTCAAGACACTTCAGGATATGGCATTCTTACACGTTAATGACGATAAATGAGTGGTCTACCACAAAACACTACAGGCCCTCAAAGTGCAGTAGCTGCTATTGGGAATGAACAGATACTAAAGTTTTGTCGTCTTAAAATGTAAAAGCCATGTTCATATGTAAATTCTCTCTCACCAAGAAGATGTGTTAAATCACTCTTGGTTTGGATATTTATTTCTGTTCTCAATTTCCACTGCAAAGCAGAATTTACTAAATCAGTCTAGGTTTCTCAGCAACGCTTCACAATCTCCACTTTATTCCTAACCCAATGTTAGCAATATGCCATTTTTGTTTCTAAAACAGGAAACATTAAAAATATAAGGAGGGTTTTCTGTAACATCCTGTCCCTACAATGGCCAAATAATGAACAGATAAATAAGACAGACAAACATCAGTTGGCATATCCGCAGGCAGATCTAGCTATGTTTCAATTTTAAAATAAGATAAAAGTTGACTACTTATTTTTTGGGGTCAGATTTGGGGGTGGGAGGAAGTTAGCAGTTATCACAGTTTTCTTCTTCTGTCCAGATTTCTTCTGGAATTTTTTTTTTTTTTTTTTTGATGCATGTGGACAATAGGCTGTAGTCCACCATGGGTTTTGGTTTTTTGGTTTTGGTGGGGGTTTTGTGGTTTGGGTTTTTTTATTTAAAATACATCCACTTAGAAAAGGATGAAAGATCATTCCAAGTCTTGCAGTAAGCAAAAGCTTAAGAAGGATTTGCAACATTTCATTATGAAAAAAAACAGGTCACAGAAAGCCGTTCAAAACCACGCTGCAAAGCCAAACATTAGAAAATGCAAATCAACTTACTTGGAAACAAGAGAGAAAGCTGCTGAACAGATTGTTGGGCAGGGAACAAGTCTGATTAAGATGTGGCCCAAAGCGGCAGGGAAATGGGCTCGGGTCACTTTCTCAAACACAGAACTGAAGGTGTTGATGTCTGCCACCTTGCTGCTGTGGTCCCCACCTCCAGTGTCCAAGATGTTTCCCCCATGTAGGATCAAAATTAGCACATGAGTTTTGCAGTTTTGGTGTTGAACTCCTTCCTGTGAGAAAAACAGGGAATAAGAAGGGAGGAAGCATTTTTATGGACAGTGTTAGTATACTTGGTGTCAACGTTCACAAGCAGTTAGCAGTGATTTTTTTCTCCCACCCCCACTGTGATCTTTTTGTGATATTTGCCTTCACTGGGGGGGTGTGGGTCTGTGTGGGGGGGGTGCCCTGTGTTACACTTAATTCAAGTATGTCTGAACCAGGTAAAGCACATTATGCTCTGACAGAAAACCCTTGCAGCACAGATGTAGGTTTCAGATCAACAAAGATTATAACCAGCTTTGTGTACATCAAAAGCTATTTTAAATATATTGAGATTGGAGAAGAATTCCAACATCCACAGACAGCTTAAGCGAACGTCTGTCTAGGTATCATGAACAAGGCTGCTGCACTTATTGGAAAGGTTCTAACTCAAATCATTACAGGTTCTAAAAAGACAAATTTCTTAGCCAATGAAAACATCCAGCAAAAGCAGCTGATACAGTTACCTCAGCCTTTTGAGATTGTCAACTTCTTATTAAAATGAAAAATGGGGCTAACTTACCCAGACATTTACTGAAAGAGTAAGAAAAGTATCATTGCTGAATTTCATAAACTCCACAAATACATCTATGAATATGTGAACATGTGCATACACAGACAATAATCAGTGTGCTCCGTAGAATAAACAAGATGTTATTTACTTGAGACTGGAAAAACATTTTGAATGTCTCACAACTCTGGTTTTTTTTCTTCTTTACCCCTTGAGAGTTATGTGCACTCAAAGAAGAACTCAGTAATACATTAAAAGATTAGGAGATTATTGTTTTTAAATCTTGATTGCCATTTTCTTCTTTGCTTTGGATCACATGATTCCTGCAGACTTCTAGTTCCTGACCAAATATGAACACACAATAAAAATAACAGTAACATTTCTTGTATTTGTCTGAGGATTGTTAATTGCTAGACTGGGTGATTTACTGAGAATCAGGCAATGTTCTGGAATTCTTAAGTTCTGCAATGAAAGCCACAATCTTCAACAGTAAATATAAAATGAGAAAAATTGCTCTGAGTTTGACAAGAATAACATTAACCAGAAAAGCTGACAAGTAAACACACACAGACACATTTCAGCCTGTAGTTTAGTGAGGGGTAGGGGTGGAAATGTTGATATGGATAAAACAAAGAAATCGGTAACTTTAGCACCTGTATAATGGTGACAGAGAAATGGTTGAAAATGAGAGAATTATAAGTTGTTCCATAAAGCCACTATCTCTGTTCAGCCCATGATTTTTAGTATCCAGTAGAAGCATTCATTGTAAAGGCATTTTGCTGACCTGCCTTGTATCTGCTTAAGTACTGGATCTTATGAGACTTACTAAGGTTCCACTTTTCTTTGCTCTAATTTACAATTTCCCTCTCCATATGGTCACATTCCAGTTATTCAGAAGAGAAATTTAATTCCCTTTAAAAGCTAAGAGGAGCTCCTTCTACAGACGATGCCAGCTTGTAAGTAAGTGGCACTGCTGATGGGTTGGTGGAACTGAAAGCTTCAAAACAGAGGGAAAAACTCAAGCGGGTCAACATTGCTAAAGTCACTGTTACAAAAAGGCTCTCAGCTGGATTTAACTGGTATCCTTCACAAGAGGACTCAAAGGGAATGAAATTAATTTGCCTCTCAGCAGTAGTTCAGCCATGACTGAGACAAGGGGCTCAAGGGCTAATCAAAAGGACATCTGAAGTCAATCAAAGACTGTCTTCATTTTCAGTGGGCTCTAGGACTGGAATTCTTCAAAAATGGAAAAGTAGACATTTCCATTGCCTGTCCTATGTGTGGACAGAGGATCTTAATCAGTAAACTGGAAAGAACACAACTTGTTTAGATGCTTTGCTGCTTCTAAAAAAAAAAAAAAGCAATTCTGTTACTATCAATTTCATGACTGCTGCTGAATCTGCTTCACAAAACCTGCATTTCCACTGAAGTACTAAGTAGACATAACAATTTCTCTTCAGAGAACTGGGTCATATTTCCACCTAAGTTAATTGTGCAATGTCTAAAAAAGCTTGTGATGATTTTCAATGCTTGCATGTGCACCTACTGAACAAGGGAAAGACACACTAAGCCACCAAACAGGTTTATAACTCCATAATACAATATGAGAGTATTTCCACATGCCTACTCCTTGGAAATCAGCACAGCTTCTTTTGGGAAACAATCTCACCTCATTGTCCTCGTGTATTTCAATACTGCCTTGTGCCGGGAACTTTTGTTTTCTTAAAGAGGCTCTATATAATTCACCTGAAAGGAAAAGAGACATAATTGATCATATAAATATTTGGCTGCCTCATCTTTTACAGACATCTATGGAGGTAAGGCACCTTTCTAGTTTCAAGACAGAAAGATCTATTCACAGGAAATCCTGTGGACAAACAGAACAACAGACAAAGTTTCTTGCAGCCCTACATTTTAGAGGGTCTTCTATTCTTAACAGCAACTTTTAGAACAGGATTCAGGTGCTTATACAGAGGTGTGTAGTACTGGTACAGCGGCTGTTGGTCACCTGTGCCTTTCCGAAGCAGCAGTAGAAGAGGCCACCCGAGGTTCTGCATCATCTCTGCTCATCCCATACAGATATCTTAGATACTCTGGTACGTCTTAAATGGCACTAAACACCTATATATAGGCAAGCGAATTAAGCCTTTAAAGTTCTCCAAAGACCTTCAGGATCCAGCTCTTCCACAAACCTCTGTGACCACCTAGGAAACTCCCAGAAGTAACTGCAGCGCTCCATTACCAGAATGCAAAATAGGAGTAACAGACATAGAGCAAATGGCAGTTTCTCCTCAAAAAAACTTGTAACCTGAAAAATAGGAAGTGACATTGAAGAGAAACGCAGTGCTTTGCTAATACCTTTTCACAACAGGATCGTGCGTGCAACATCCTCTGTTATAAACGCAACAATGAAAGCCTCTGCATTGACTTCGGAGCATGACTAAACAGACCCAAAGACCCACTTGTGACTACTTCTTAAGCAGACTGGCTGGATAGCAACCTGCTGCAAGTGGTGGGACATTCACGATATCAGCTTTAAGACCCTGAGATTGTCCACTGTCTGGCCTTAGGAGGCAAAACTTAGGAAGCACTGCTTTGCAGAGAGAGTAGTCAAACACTGGAACAGGCTTCCTACAGAGTTGGTCTCATGCCTGTCAGTGTTTAAGAGGCATTTGGACAACGTGCTTAATAATATGCTTTAACTTTTGGTCAGCCCTGAAGTGGTCAGGCAGTTGGTCTACAAGATCATTTTAGGTCCCTTCCAACTGAAAATATTCTATTCTATTCTATAAAACTTCTACAGCTGGCTATGAAAAGGCTTGCCCTCTGAACAAATCTCTGTCCTTGAGGACAAAGATGATGATGATATAGGACTATCCACTTCCCCCCCCCCCCCCCCCCCCCCCCCCCTCATTCTCT
>WAAD01039719.1:22295-37670 GCA_013389945.1 Fregata magnificens
CCGTGTTTCTTCAGTCGTTGAAGAGAATTGCTACAGGATCTTTCTGGTCTCTTCATAATGCAGTCTTTTTTCTACAGCTGCATGTGTTAGTTACCTAGGAAACAGCTGGAGGATGAAATTTGATTAGCACTGTTGTCAGCTTGTCACATTTATACATGGGGCCAATCTCTTCCTTATAAATTAAAGGAATGTTCCATGCTCCTGGCTCTTACAGCACTTATGAGACATCTACATCGGAGGAGATGAGCAAAGCTTTGCAAAAAACACACTGAAGCCCACTTACTCACACTTTAGCTTACAGCGTTCTGCAATCAGATCCTGGAACACTGATTTCTCATGTAAAGAAAGAGGAGGCAAGAAGAAAAACATCAAACTTCTGATTTGCTGCTGTCTCTAAGAGGTATTCTACTGGCCATTGTGCTTCATTTCCAAACACAAGGACAAGAAAGTGACTGCTCGTAGTCAGCATGGATTTACAAAGGGAAAATCGTGCCTAACCAACCTGATAGCCTTCTATGATGAGATGACTGGCTTGGTGGATGAAGGGAGAGCATTGGATGTTGTTTCCCCCAACCTTAGTAGGGCTTTCAACACCGTCTCTCATAACATCCTCACAGAGAAACTGAGAAAGTGCAGGCTACATAACAGGGCAGTGAGATGGACTGGAAACTGGCTGAACCGCCAGGTTTCAAGGGTTGCGATCAGCAGCACAAAGTCCAGCTGGAAGCCAGTGACTAGTGGTGTACCCCAAGGGACCACTACTGGGTCCAGTCCTGTTTAGCATCTTTATTAATGACCTAGATGATGGGACAGATGATGGGACTCAGCAAGCCTGCAGACAACACAAAACTGGGGGGAGCAGCTGAAACACCAGATGGTTGTGCTGCCATTCAAAAGGATCTCAACAAGCTGGAGAAATGGGTCAAAAGGAATCTCATGAAGTTCAACCAACTGAAATGCAGTGTCCTGCATCTGGGGAGGAATAACCCCACTTACCAGTACAGGCTGGGGACCAACCATCTGGAAAGCAGCTTTGCAGACAGGGACCTGAGGATCCTGGTGGACAACAAGTTGACCTGGACCCAGCAACGTGCCCTTGCAGCAGAATACCTACCGCATCTTGGACTGCATTAGGGAGGTGATAATTCCCTTCTACTCAGCACTGGTGAGACAACATCTGCACTGCAGCGTCCAGTTCTGGGCCCCTTAGTATAAGAAAGACATGGACTCACTGGAGCAAGACCAGCAAAGGGACACAAAGATGACTAAGGGACAGGAGCTCCTGACATGAGAAGAGGCTGAGAGAGATGGGACTGTTTGGACTTGAGAACAGAAGGCTTGGGCTATGTGGGGGAAATCTTATCAATGTGTATACCTGATGTGAGGAAGTGAAGAAGATGGAGCCAGAGTCCTCTTCATGATAGTGAAAGGACAAGAGGCAATGGGCACAAAGTGAAATACAGAAAATGCCATTTAAATATAGGAAAGAACTTTTTTACTGTGAGTGTGGTCAAATACTGGAATGAGTTGCCCAGACGAGTTGTGGAGTCTCCATCCTTAGAGATATTCAAAACCTGACTGGACGCAGCCCTAAGCAATCTGCTCTAAGTGACCCTACTTTAAGCAGAGGAGTTGGGCTATACAATCTCCAGCAGTCCCTTCCAACCTCAGTCATTCTCTGAATTAGAAGACATTGGAACACAATATTGAGGTTTTTCATGGCCTTCAAAACATAGCAGTTCTTTAAAAATTAGTACCTGATGGCCACTATAACCCACAAACCAGATATTGGGTAGGATGGTCTCTTTGAATTTCTAGCAGTATTATGAAAACTCCAGTTTTACAGCACTCAGCTGGCTTTTTTTTTAATGGCGCTAAAAAGAGAGTAACAAAACTGAAACCTGATGGTTTTCCATTTAGAATTTAAAACATCTTCAATGTGATTGCTTCTGCTACCATCTCAGTTTCCTAGCAGTGGCTTTACTTAAGACAGGAAACAGAGAACATACACAAATGAACCTGAGAGGAAGACTAACAGCTAAAACATTGTCAAGTTGAGTTTATTTGTTTAGTCTGCTAGCAATCTATGAACCAACCAATATTGACCTAGGAACAACAACTCAGTTTCCTTTGAAATACAAACTCTAGTGATGCCTATACTAGTAGAAATGCTTTCTGCTTTATCTGTTAAATGTGCTCCTATTCATGAGTTTTCCTACTCATTTCACAATGCTTGCTTCTTTACCTTATATGCCATTGCTCTCCAGAATATTGATTTCTTTTTAAGATACAGAACTTTAAAAGCTACAAATTAGTCGTCGTTTATTAAAATGTGCCAAAATGGCAAAATTGCCATGATTTACTGCTAAGCCCAGCATCTCAACCTCTGCCGAAACATAACCACTCTCACGTAGTGAGAAGCAACAGAGATCAGCAAAAGTTCTTTATGAGAACTATGGCATGGTCAAACTGTGGCGTGGTCAAACTATGCCACTCTTTCCTTTAAAGGAAAACAATTACAAACTAAAAGTGCCAGGCTGTCTTTAGATAACACCTTTTATTCCTATACCTCAGTGGACTTAAATAAAGAAATTTGTCACTGAAGGGGAATTACTTCAGCTGAAGTCGTGGGGGTCAATTCTTTGGGGAGGGCAAATGTGCTTTTCCCTTCTACAGATAGTTCTGAAATTCCAGACAAGATGTGAATCCTCCTATCTCTGTAACACCTCCTCCTCCCTCTCATGGGGGAGGAGGAGGCTTTGAAACCCTCCTGAATGTCAACACCAGAAATTTGTAATTTAAAACTTCAGCTGACTGCAGTGTCGCAGCCTTAAAATTCTACTCATCTCACAAGGGTTAGCATTCTGAGAAAAACTGGGAGGCCTTCCTCCCTCCATGACAGATACAAGTTTTAGGAGTTAATGAGAGAGGATTGTACTAAATAATAATACCAAAGTAGTTCACTGACAGCTTTCTGGATTTAAACACATTTTCCTCTGCTTCTTCCAGCATGTCAGAAGAAAATAAATGCATCACATCATGCTATAGATGACTCAGTTTACTTTTTTTTTTGGCATTCTGAGTTCACACCCCGTTTGTGGTTCCACTCCATTTGACGTATGTTTACAGGCAGTCTGCCAGACCCTAAGAGAGCGGACTGTAATTTTCACCTCACCAAGAACACTGATTAAGCAAGGTCTGGCCAGGTTATTCTAAAAGCACTGAATGTAGTCCAAAATACATTTTGAACACTCTCTACTCTTCTGCATTAGGATTGAGAGCTAATTCTACAGCAGATTCTACCATTATCTTTCCTTATAGCCACTAGAAGTTTATTTAACCTCTGTGGCTATGTTTCTCCATATTTAAAAGCAAGGTAATTATTCTTGTCTTTCTGGCAGGCAAGGATTTAAAGGATTAGTCATTTAATACTTGTATAAAACAAAACAATACAACAACGAAACTGAATACACCAGAAAACAAACTCAACAGCAACAACACACACCCATAAACCCTGAACTTCCACCAAATTGAATTCCTTTCTAGAAGTCTCTGCAATTTAAAGCTGCTTCTAATTAAAAGCGTTGTTTCCAAAAGCCTGTCCAGAAGACTTTTTTCTGAAGGTCATCATATGAAAAAGTGTCAGTTTGTTAAAACCTAAGCTCACAACAGAACCAGTACCACAGAAACATTAGCTTTGTGTTGCAAAAAAGGCTCATTCAGGACCATGAGGCACCACCTTATACTGAACCACGATGTTCATCTTCAAGAAAATACTTACAGGAAACCCAGGACTCCTCCTCACATGCTGACAAACCTAGGCACTAGACAAAAAACTTCCTCGAATTACTTTGTGTGCTGTTCCTTTGAAAATCTTGTTCTAAAGGTATGCTTTTAGAGAGCAGAGAGAGTGGTTTGCTTTTTCCCTAATGCATCAAATGCCAGGTTGCAGGATAGTTCCTTGTTTCATACACACAAAAATGTCATAGATAACTGGACACTAGGATTCTAGGCATTGTTTTAATCCCAATTTCTATTCTATTGTTAAAGTAGCCATCTATGATAAAATTGGGCTTCTTTCAAAACTGCTTTCTCACTTCAGCTGAGAAGAAAGAAAGAAAAAAGCATGATATCAACTTGCAGTATTAGAGATTACAGAAACAATGACGCACAGATCAGTCTATGGAAGCATACAAGGTATTCTTTTCTTTCAGACATACCAATATGCACAGTTCAACTGTCTTCAGAACACTGCTACACTGCCAAAAGTTTAGGCTGCAGTAATGTTAGAATGTACACTGTCTTGTTTTGAAAATCTGCACCCAGAAGTACAGTTTTAACATAAAAAGAGTGATAAGATCTTAAAAAAAAAAAAAAAAAAAAAAAAAAAAGAAAAAAAAAGGCAAAGGCAAAAGGGGACCCAGGGGGTTTTTTTGCTGATTTGCGGCACAAGTCAGGAATTCCAATGGATAGATCTTCAGCATTGTGCTGCCCAAAGAAACAAGCTTGCCTGAATTCAAAGGAGTCCCACAGTGGAGGAGGCAGGGGGCTGTGTGTCATTCATGTGGCATGTGTAAGTGGATCAACACATGCCTTTATTTCAAGAGATTTGCTGATCGTATACTTTGGAAGATAATCAGATTTTGGTCTACATCCATTCAGCTTTATTGTTTAGGTTAAATACCAGAGACTTAAATAACTGGGGGACCTTCTCTGTCATGATAACAATATAAACGGTAAGACTATTCAGCAGCTAAAGCTCTGCAGGAGACAGAAATGGACAGCACAACCTACTAAAGAAAATGACACAAATTTAATTAGGCACTGAAATGAAACTGATTACAGAGAAATTACATGTTTTGCTATTTACTGGAAGGGCTTTAATGAGGTAAAGTAATAACACAGTTTTGCTGGACCGAACCTCTGTGATGACATTATCAACAGATTGCATATTCTTCCAGCGGTCTTGAGTCATACCTGCATTATACCAATTTATGCTAATTTTATCATTATGTAAATTGCAGTAACAAAAAAGGTACTCAAATCCCATACAGAGTCAGAAACCAGTGGGTTGTAATATCTTACACTGTAACAGCTAGTGATGCAGTCAGGAAGGGTCAGGGTGGGATAAGATTAAAAATTTTCTGTTCATTTGTTTTGTCTTGTTTTTTAATTAACCTGCAAACCCACCAGCTACAGAGTCCACTAGGCTTCTCAAATCTGGCACAAGGAGAGGAGACATAGGAATAAGAGAACATGCCAAAATCTCATTCCTCAAGAAGGTCAGCTCCTCTACAGGCACCCAAACTAACTGATGAGTAGTGGGTAGGTGGTAGTAGTGGCTAGTTCCAACCGCTGTCCTAATGCCCAAGTTCACGAAAGCAACCAGGTCTCCAAACACACTGAGAACTTTCAAAAACCCAGCCTTTGTTTTAATGCCTTCCTGGCAGCAAAACACTTGAAAATCTCAATCTAGACACAGCTGCTGAGCCACCCTACACAGCTCTGACTCTTATTACTGAGCGGAGTGAATTTTTCATGCTATTGAGTGAACTTGGCCTAGTATCACTGCATTGGATTAAATTTTTGCTTCAGTGTATGCTTCTATGGTACCTAAGTGTGGTGGGTTGACCTTGGCTGGATGCCAGGCACCCACCCAGCCGATCTATCACTCCCCCTCCTCAACTGGACAGCAGAGAGAAAATATAACAAAAAGCTCGTGGGTCGAGATAAGGACAGGGAGAGATCACTCACCAATTACCATCATGGGCAAAATAGACTCTACCTGGGTAAATTAATTTAATTTATTACCAATCACATCAGAGTAGGATAATGAGAAATAAAAACAAGTCTTAAAACACCTTCACCCCACCCCTCCCTTCTTCCCAGCCTCAACTTCACTCCCGAATTCTCTACCTCCTCCCCCCGAGTGGCACAGGGGAACAGGGAATGGGGGTTGCGGTCAGTTCATTAAACACTGCCTCTACGGCTCCTTCCTCCTGATGCACCCCAGGATGCGGTTCGCCCTCTTTGCTGCCAGGGCACGCTGCTGGCTCCTATTGAGCCTGCTGTCAACCAGCACCCCCAAGCCCCTTTCTGCAGGGCTGCTCTCCAGCCACACCTATCCCAGCGTTACTCCATCCCAGGTCCAGAATCTGCCATTTGTTCTTGTTAAATTTCATGCCGCTGATGATTGCGCAATGCTCCAATCTAGATGACTCTGCAGGGCCTCTTGTCCCTCAAGAGAGTCAACAGCGCCTCCCAGTTTAGTATCATCAGCAACTATATTACAGGGTCACACAGGTAACTCATAATGAATTTCTAAATCTGGAGAATTAACACAAGAACAAACTTAATGCAGCACAGAAAAAACAGCCGGACATATATAATTTTGTAACAGTAACTCCATTAATATTTTACAGTAATGCTTCACGCTGCTCAACAAACCCCCTAGAGAACACCTCCTGCTTCCTCTCACTACATACTACAGCGTTTTGCACTTCTAAAAAAAGCTGTTGCTACCTTTAGATACTGGAATAGAGATAAACCAGCCTGAATATAACATAGAGTCTGTAAAACATTACAGCAGTGTTCTGAAGTTTATGGCAGCCAGCAGTCCTTTTTTTATTCTGTCTACACATCAGGTAGTCTCTATCCACTGCAAACAGGCAGTGTGAGAGCAGCAGACTTGTGTTTTCCTCTACCAACCTTTTCTTTGCTACTCTCAAGCTTTACTACCCTCATTTTCAGCCTAACTTCCTGATTTCACCCTCATATTAGATCAGAATATGTCACTATTTCCTGCTTCCTGAGTTCCATGAAAATTAAGAAGTTAATAAAAGAAGCAACACAAAAACAATGAGCTCAGTTCTAAACTCATATGCCTCTTCCTAGACAGCCAGATTATCCACAAAGAGAGTCTAATATTCTATCACACAGGTATTCACATTTAACACGACTTCTGCTCCAGTTTCATCTCCTCCACAAGGAACATAGATGAAAAAATAGTGAGAGGTTTTAATTCTCTACATCAATAATTCACTTACAGCAGTGAAAAACCCCACATAGCCATGCTGTGAACCAGGAGTACCAAAATCTGCACATATTTCTGGATTAGGCATCACTCAGAAATCTTCCCCACTAAGAAATTAATAGCAGTTGGAAGGTCTTCTAGTATTTTCAAGTAAGTCTGAGATAATATAGAAATCAGAGGTCAGAGTACAAACCTCTCCTCACCCCCCTCTCTGCAACATTCTAGTATGTCAGAATAATTGAATCAGTTCCTTTACAAAACCCAACAAAAGACCTTTCTTGACCTGCCTTGTCTGTTCAGTCCCTACACTCAGGCTCCAAATCTAAGAGTCAGGTCAGAGATTTATACTATTATGCTATTGATATTTTACAGTCAGAGATCAGGGTTCCACAGAGCTGGTTGTTGGACAAACAGAAAACACAGTGAGAATCTTCTAAGGGAAAGATTCTGAAAGTATTATTACTGACTAGAAGCAAATCCTGTGAAGACAACGATGCCTTTTTAAAAGTGTTGCCACCTCTTCAGGTCTCACACCTAGACCGCGGTGTTGTTCCTTGGCTCTTTTCAAGAACAACAGCGACTAGAGTCCATATAAGTGGGAATAATCCATGTTCATTAAAAGCAAGCTCACCTGGCATTCTTCATGGCTGTTTTAGCTTGGTTAGTCACGCAGCTGACCTATATGATGTGAGGTGAGAGTAAGCATGCGTATGGGAGGGGGAGAGGAGGAGCCGTTCAATCCCAGTAGCTTTTGTACCTTGGCAAACTCAGCAGAAGAGTAGAGGCCTTTCATTACACTCCCAAAAGTTTTGTGACACAAAGCAACACTTGCTCCTCCTCAGAGCAAAAGAACCCAAATCACAGGAAACAGGATTGTCACTAACCCTGATCAATCTATACCCAGGAAAAAAACCCACTTTGTACCAGATACGAGGTTGACACTTTGCTTGGGCTAAGGAGAGACAGTCCACATTTAGGAGACAGAGGAGTATTTTCTAAATGTTTTTAATGATGAAGTTTTGCTTGTAGCTGTTTATGTGCTTCAAAGGTCAGAATAAATGCCAGAGGGAGAGATTATCAAGCAGAAGACTGCAGAGACAAAGATAGGTCAGCAACTACCATGCAGCTTGGCTATTTATCACACAGACCCACTACTTACCCTGTGACCCTACTGCTTATCTGATGGCTATGATGTGTCCGTCAGACGTGCATGGATTTCTCTCTCACCCGTACCCACTCCCTCTCATTTAAACAGATTTTGGGTATTCAACATCCTCCTTGGAATAATGTTCTCGGTGAAACACCATAGAGAACCATTCACATACTAGAAATATTCTCTGTCTTTATTTACCTCTAGTAAATGACCAAAATGAAACTGCCTGTGAAAAAAGTAGGGCAAGACAATGCATGGAATCTCTCTGTGATGTAAAGGGTTTATCAGACTTTAGTTTATTTACGTGTTTCAGTTTCTGAGCTACGACAGGTCTCTCACCTGTACAAACAGCACAGTATTTGCATGCAGTGCTGCAAGGCAGAATGCAAAAAGCTTCTGTAATAAATAAATTACATAAAGCAATACTGTGGCTCCCGACTGCAAGCCTGAGAGAATGAAATGAAGGGTGGTGTGTTTTATGTAAGAACATGAATGAATGCATCCCTTCCAATCACTCAGTTATGAGTAGTCAGAACTACTCAGGTGACAGCAATGCACACAACTCAGCTATATGGTTTGAAATCTTTACTTCCTGTGGTTCTTGTCCTCTTCCACTAAACCTGCTGGTATAGGTTTTGCAAAGCTAGAATGGTTAGGAAGCCTGGCGCAGACTGAAAAGATAAAACTGACTTTGCAGAAGAGAAAAAAGGAAAAAGCTTTATTCATCATAACACAGTCACTCAGAAAGACATGTGGTGCAGGAAACACAGACACACTTGTTTGGCCAGGAAATTCTAGCTCTATTTGGCAGGAACATGTATACAGAAACACTAACCCACACATCTGCGCACACCTACCTAACCAGAGTCTTGCACGCATACAAGTTCTCAAGTAGCAGAGCTGCCCCCAGTGCAGATGCACAGGACTGTTCTATACTGAGCTTGTACCACAATATTAGAACAGCTCTAGTGATCTCAGTGCTGTCAGATTAATTTCATGCCTCCCTGTCCAGATGAAATCCAGACAAGGAGACAAAATAGGACTGTAAATAAATTGGCCCCTGAAATGGGGTCTAGCTGCCTTCCAAAATACTATGGAAATATCTCCTATTTCACAGCACCTGCTAGCTTGAAATGCAATAGTCTTTAGTACCTCTGTTTTATTTAAAATAAAAAAAAAATCTATGAAAATCTACTAGTTGTAAACTGCTACAACAAACCGGGGTTATCCCAGATGTCATCTGGGCTGCTTTGGACTATTCAGAACTGCTTCAAACATGGTCATCTTCCACCTGCTCCTACTTCTTTGCCAGCCTCCACATACAAAGCCAACAACAGCTCTTCCTCCTTTTAGTCCACCCAAGGTTGGACACAAAGTCCTCCCCTGCACACCACCGCACATCCCCTGACTTTATTGACAGTAGGGACTGCAAGGAGCCCTCACAGAGACGCTGTGGATGGTCACTTTAACAATCTACCAGTCGTATCACAGGTGAAGACTCAGCAGTCCCACTAGGCGCATTACTAGACCACTACATTCTTGTCCTGAGCAGCCAGAGCTCATGACTCCTGCAAGCTCTGGGAGACCAGCATTATACGGAAGGGTAGGTCAAGCACAAGTTCTCTATAGTATCGGACCTGGCTCCATACCTCAGCACATATTGCATCATCCCTCTTTTGACTGCAGTTCTATCACAATAACCCAGAGGAGAGGGCAAGAAGGGTTGCAGGTCCCTGGCTCCATATTTGTATACCTCCCAACTCAATCTCAGTTTGGTATCCACCAGGAACCCACTGTAAATACACCCCACAGCCTCTCCAGAGGTTTATGCATCAAGTATTTTTTGCAAGGAAAGGAAGATCTCTGCGTTTGGACAACTTTCATACAAGAGCTTTGGAGCCCCTGTAGAAAAAAACCTTGCTAGTGTTTTTTACAAGAGGGGTTGACCTCAAATATTCTTGCTGAACCCATCTTGGACAATACAGTGCAGGCATAGGTACAATCCTTCCAGAAGCCAGCACAGCAAGGTAACTCCATTGCAATAAATCAATGGAGAAATGGATACATGCTGAATGTCCATAATAAATATTACCATTTGCTTCTTTTATTATCAAAAACACGACACTAAAAGAGCATTTTTCAGTGCTTCTACCTCAGTAACATCTCACCTCTGACACCGTTGTACTGTCTCTATGTTTCACACACTAACAGAAGTCATCCACAGCGTGCTGTGCCCAGTATAAAGAATACACAAAGGTGGAAGACCATGAAGACCACCGGCCCTCAAAATTTTCAACTGAGTGAGCCTAGAGTGGAAAGCATAGAGCCATCCTGGAGAAATAAATCAGATGCTTTAACCATTATAATGTTTCTCTTTAATCACGTGCACTTCCAAATGGCGTTGCACTAGATGATCTTCAAACATCCCTTCCAACCCACACCATTCTATGATTCTATGAACTCAGAGAAAAGGATGCAGATATAACTGTTAGTCTCCAGTGTCTGGATCAACATTCTTCTGAGTAAATAATTTCTTCTCTTCCCTCCCTCTCTTGTTATCTCACGTGCTATAAAGGAAACAGCAACAAAATTTATCCAGAGATCTCCTAAGAGGGAGACTTTTCAAAAGTCACCCAGTCCTATTTCCTAATGTCTCTGCCTCCTCAGTACCTTCCTCACACAAAACTCTACTGGGTTTAGAGTATTCTGCTGTGGAAAAGTGCACTTCTGGTTAAAGTGCAGCAAAAGAAATTACATAGGAATGCAAGCAGATAGGTTCAGACAGGCAGCATCCAACTGCTGAGAATCCACCTGAAACAATTCAGGTTGACAGTAGCAAAACCACTGGTTTAGAATTGTCTCAGGTGCTTCATTGCCTAACATGCAAATCTGCCTTCCCTGAACAGTATTTATTTTCAGTGACTGTTTATTGCATCAGGTGAGATATCATCACCTAGTCTATCATAACTGGACTGTAGTGTGAAATAGCACTCATAAAACTTTCCCGGATACAACAATAACCATATTTTGCTGCTAACGCCACTATTCAAGTCAACAGCTACATGAGTATTACTAGTCATCTGGGGAGTGCTTATGATTCAGACCTGGCTTGCAAAGATGTGGCATCTACAGTTTAAAGAGAGATGGGGAATCTCTCCTAAGCTATTCCTGTCACGTACACCTTTCAGGCAACCTAAAATAACAAAGCAAAGCAAAGCAAAATAAAACAACTCTTGGGTTGCCAAGTTCTCTCTCTCTTTTGTGCAAGAGACAGATATACACTAACAGTGAGCAGAACTCCTGCTCCTCAATACACTTTTTAGTCTGCATGATTAGACGTGGGACTTGGTGAGTTGGTGGGGGTGAAGGTTAGAGGTGTAAAAATCAAGGAGAATGACCCAAAATACTCTGTTAGTGACACTGGCATCTCTAGAGAAATGAGACAGCCAATCCAGGGGGCATGACATCTGAACATCTTACACCATCACCTATTGCAGGGTTAACAAAAAAAAAATCATGTTATAGAAGTGGCAGAAGAAAGTGGCTATTTCTGAGAAGTGATCTGAAAAGCTAGAAGGAATTTTTTTAAGCACTCTTGTCATACCTCAGACAAAATTCTGGGTTGTTTTCCCAGCAAGTTTTGTCAGTTACATATTTGTTCTCTCCCTCCCAATTAACTGAAAGAAACTCTTTTGTTATAACAAGCCAGTTTGGATAGGGAAAATCAGGTGCAAGAAGCACAGAAACTAAGAATGAATGACACATACCTCACCTCTTTGCGCTACAAGAATCTGAAAAAACCCTTAATAAAGAGACTACCAGTGCCATGCAAACAGCTCCTGTATAATTGAAATTCAAGCTTTTATAGTGAAGAGAGAGAGATATAAAGAAGCCATGTTAATAAAAATGTAAATGGAATTGAAATCCTGTATCAAGCACGCCTTTTTTCCCCCTAGTCTAGGAGCCAAAGTGCAAGCCTAGAAACTTAGCCATGCCTCCCTTCAAACAACTACACAACATGCAACAATTACTCCCTCAAACCTCACTGAACCCTCCCATGATGCCTCCAGCAGGACAAGCCTCACTTCACTTCTCTCCAAGGAACTGGGAAGTCTAAGGGAAATTCCATGCAACCCTTAGGTGAGTTAATACGGGTCTAATTCAGACAGCATAAATTCTGTCCTGGAGTATGAACCAAGTATTTCTAAGTTGCCTCTTAGTGCCTTCTTGCTCATTAAAGCTTCTCAATTGCTCTCTATAAGTCCTTAATCTCTCAGTCATGTAAGAACAGAAATTCAGGCTAGGTGAATGTGGCTCATTGCACTTCACTTGCTAATGCTTTGTTACATGGGGAATTCCACCGGCGGTTTCAAACTGGCACAGAGCATTACAAGCCAGTGACTGGGATTCCTTTTTATTGAATGAACAGACAAGTTAAAATATATTTATATATGTACGTATTACCATATTTAAAGAGAGTTGACAGAACACTGTATCCCTCTCTTCTGCAGTATTTCTATATACTCTGTTTCAAGAGGTGAGCCAGTTAATGATCCACAGCCTCAGGAAAACACAGTAATATACGTCAATTACATATAGATACCTTCCCCTTCTCATATAACCCTTAGTAATAGCAGGAAGGGTAAAAAGGGTATTATCTGACTTTCCATGAAAACTCCAGAAGTAATTGTTAGAATACTTTCAAGTGTTGAGTAAATGCTTCAGTATTCTTACCTTGCGATTGGCATTAACTATATAAGATCATCACAATTTACCAGCTGGAAGTACATACAGCCTTAGATTTCAATCACAGATGAGAACACACAAACAAGCACGCATGCAGAAAGGAAACTGTATTTCAATGGTATCCAAACAAGTTCAAATAAAGTCACCATATGGTTGAAATGTTTAAAATAGCTGCTAACAGCACAGGAAAGGCAGATAATTTGTTCTCAAAGCAGTGCTAAACCTGTTGGACTGTTTATAAACAGACCTGAAATTCCCTTGGGATTCAAAGGATACAGGACTACGCTAAAAGAGCTGCACACCATAATGAAAAAAAAAGTGTAAAAAAACCCCCCAAAACTTTAAAAGCCATACTCAAGCACACAACTTGGCCAATTTGGGATTCTAGTAACTGCAGTAATACAGTACAATAATCTAAAACTAGAAAGAAGAACTCTGAACCAGATCAGATCACATGAGTTCAGACAGTTTTGACCACCTGAGGTTCTCATCTTCAAAAGAGGACACTTTGATAAAGACAACAGGCCATCTAGAACAGAATAACCTGAAAAATGTAAGGTCTCATAGCCTCAGTCCTTCAACTAATCTGTAACTTATAATCATGGAAATGAGTGGACAAATTGAGCAGGGCTCTCCTGAATGAAGATAAAGTTGGTAATCTAGAATGGCAGACTTAATTTTGAATGCCAAAAGGACAGTGTCAAATGGGTTCCAATAGACCAATAGAGAAAAGCGTTGAAGCGTTCTGGGTTTTTCTCCCTCTTAGTCATGAAAATAAGGAATATGGAACACAAGCTGCAGAAACAGAGCTCTATAAAATTGCATCGTTTCTCTAAAACAATAATTTTGTAACCTATGAGACATGACTGAATTCCATTTCTTTCATTGGTACCCATTCTACTTCCACAATGCTTTTGCACTGAAAAAACTCCTACTGATTTGCAGTGAGAGTGTGGATACCTCATTCTTCAGCTTAATATCTAGTGTATTTTGTTCTTACTTAAATATAGAAAGCGGTAACAAAGCAAGGAGGAGATGGAACCAGAGAACCAATTCTAATGCCAATAGAGATTCTTGGCTGAAACCTGGGCTGGTAAAATCAGCTCTGCTTCTCATGCAAGGCAGATAGATTTGTCATGATCAAACCACAACATCACTTTAAAGAAGCTATCTGCCAGCTGAAACTTATAAACTTCTTGCTGTCATAACAATGCATCAGAAATGTCTTCCTTTTTTCTGCAAAATATTTTCATAAAATGCTAATGTTTCCGTTAAGTAATTTTCTCTTTAGTGTATTTCATGTTTCAAACTTCCCCCCCCCCTACAAAACTGTGGATAGGAAAATGTCAGTTTTCAGCAACTAAAAGTTATTTTCAAAACCCTGAAAGCATGTCAAGAGTGTAAAAACCAACACATTTTCAGATTTTGATAAAAACCAGAACGTCTTCCGCAAAGTTTTTTGTAGATCTGGAAATCTTTTCCTGGAGAAAAAGAAAAATAACATAAAGCAACACATAAAGCAACACTCATTCTTTATCACAGTACAACAGTCAAACACTCAGGTATTTCTAGTGCACTAGAGTCATGGGATCCATGCTATTTCAATGGTTGCTAATGAATGTTCATCATAAAAGACACTGTAAGTAGCATTTCTGTGTCAGTAAGGAATGCTGTCAAAACGCCTGTGTCCATGTGGAGCATATTTAGAAATAAAGCATCTCAAAATGCCTTTTTTGAATGGTAGTTTTCTGCCACTGGATTTTTTTGCAATTATCTTGTTCTGTAAACATAATTTTATCTTTTTCTGTTTTTATTTGCAAGTTCAAACTGAACCAGAAACTAATTATTGTGCTTCCTCTTTGATGCCATTTAAGTATAAATTAGTGAAGACGAAATTTAGCAGTTTTCTCATCATTTCTTCATTTCCTAAAGTCAGAGACACTCTTCTTATTTTACCACTACATACAGACTTTTCCTGGGGACCTTTATATTATTGAGGAAGAGCAACTCTGCTGACTAATCCTGTTGTCCAGAGCAGCAACAGAGCATTGTTTCTTACATAAAATGAAATGAAGAAGGGATTTCATCATTACAGAAGTGGTGAGCTCTCATGGATTTTCACCAGTTCTAAGCCACATCAGCGAACCTACATAGTAGAAATCACACAAAACTCCTGGATTATCGCTAACAGTGCACTGCACATTGTCAAAGCACATCATATAATGTATATGTCACAAGAGACCTGTATAGGCTTCCTACCTTACATGGATGCCAGGGTACTCTCACACTTCACTTGCAGTCTGGGTGAATCGCATGACATGACAGAGATCTTGAGTCTGGTTTCTGTCCTGTTCAGCAAGACCCATAGCAGGAGCCCTTGGCCCTCACTGCAATCATTATGCCTCCCTCCTTTCTTTGTCCCATATTGCTAAGTATAGTACTC
>WAAD01039719.1:39048-59872 GCA_013389945.1 Fregata magnificens
AAATGTAAGTACTGTAAATACTTTGATTTGGCTGAGGTCATAGTAGGTGCTCAACTATCACATGGAAACAGTGACCTCATTATTAAACAACTATGTCAACAGTATGATATTTAGAAGTTCCACCTTTTGGGAGATCATCGATTGATACCATTTAAAATATAAGGCTGCATTACATANCCAGCATATATAAGAAACAGCAGGAACTATTAAGCATTTTTTGTCAGGACAGCCACTGGATCATCTATCAGCTCATTGAGAACTACCCTAAGTAGTTCAATGGCTCTTAGCAATATGTGGTACCAAAACAAATTAAAGTGAAGGAGGTGAGTAAAAACAGTAACTGACACTTACCTATTCCTGATCAGATGCTGAACTATAAGGAAGACAGTTCACAGTCCTAAATTAAATGCAACCACATTACAGAAATTATACTGCTTTTCAGTCTAGCAGTCAATATCCAGGAACAGTGTCTACCATCTGAGCCAACTGATTTAATGACTAGGGAAGAGATTTACCAACTATTTCTGGAGACAGAAATATACACTGCTACTGCAGATACCAATGAGCCAGTGTCTCCGGTATGGATTGTTTTGGACTCAAATTCCCACTGGAATTGGTATATATAATATATGTTGCACATGTTCATCAGTGACTTACAGAGACATCAAGCCAGCTGTGTGTCTATAGCCTTGCCTGAAATAACCCATTGCCCAAACAGTCTCTTCATGTGCAGTACATCAGATCTCAAGATCAGCCATCAGCACGAGAGGAGAGCCAGGTGAAAGAAAAAGCTCAGACAGTGATTCAACACCCCAAATCAGCCATGAAAAGCATCCATTCAATCCCTGACCAAAAAATAAGTAAATAAGTACTCTGAACCTAGGAGAAAAGAATTCGCATGATCATTCCCAAACTTCTGAGAACACGAGGTACAGTTCAAACCTGTACTAAGAATCAAGCCAGGTCCTCTTGTTTTTTTTACAGCCCATTTCAAACATCCTTAATATTTTGCCATATCAATTAGGGAGGAATTTAGAGGAAAAAGAAGAGAACTTGCTTTAGGTACAAAGCATAAGGTGGTGATAGTCCCCAAAGAAAACTGTTATTTCCATTATCGCACTCCCATGAGAAATTATGCCGCTTCTTGCCATCTGCTGTGCTATTACTAGCCGTTTATAATGACAAATCCATCATGAGAAATATGTTCACATGAAGGCTGTAACATATGCTCTCTATTAACAAATGATAAAGAATATTGTAATACACTGCAGATGCAGTTTCGCAAACTGCACTGTTTAGAGGAAAATAATGGCATGCATCACTGAGCCCAATCCTGTTCTGGAAGCCACAACATGAGACAGTGCCTGTGTTAACTTCCACACTGTTTCTTCATTGAATGAGTCTTACACACACACGCTACCAGATCTTGTACATGACTGCTATGGAGCACTGGAGCAGAAGCAACACACAGGGTTTAGCCGAGGATCTAGACTCCAAGTGCTCTTCAGCTCCACTTCTCAGACCAGGCTAGATAAGCTGGGCAAAGCATGATTTCCAGAGGGGAAGGGGTTGGCACAGAGTGACAGCGTCTGCTTATGAACGCAGTTGCAGGAGTAGCGAACAGATGTTTCACTGTGAACTCCAACCGACAATTGTTCCCAGAGAGAACTGTGATGAAAGAAAACCCCCTCATTAACACCACTCATTCCTATAGGCCAATTTGCTCTCTTAAGCAAGCAATGCAAAAGCACAGAAAGATCAACAGCACGGTGACACGTGAATACACTCCTCAAAGGGGGCACCAGCAGCAAAGAAACACTAGTAATGCCAGGCATAGCACTACTTTTCATTCCTACAGCACTCAGAAACTTTAACAGCAACACCTCTTGCACCTCTTTAAGCAGAGATGGGAGAAGGAAGTCGAGAGCACAAAGCACTGAAGGCTTCTACGCTCCACATCGAGCCACGTTGTACTGTCCTGTATGAGCTACCATGTATACCAGCAGCTTCACCTTCCAATGCTCCACCTCTGCACTCTAGCCAATGCTATAAGGCACTATCTAATGTATTACATAATGTTACAGGCACTTTCTTGGTACATTTTCATAATCCACATTAAAAATAAATACATTTAAAGCAAAACTCAAAAGAATCCTGGTCCCTCCACACCCGTCTCCCTTCTCAACATAACACCAGACCTCTGCTGGTTAACATTTCTATTCTATTATTATCTGTAGTTGTTGAACAGCCTCTGTAAGAAAAAAAGAAAAAAAGAAAAAAAGAAAAAAAGAAAAAAAGAAAAAAAGAAAAAAAGAAAAAAAGAAAAAAGAAAAAAAGAAAAAAGAAAAAAAGAAAAAAGAAAAAAAGAAAAAAGAAAAAAGAAAAAAGAAAAAAGAGAGAAGAACTTCAACTCACGTTGTTTTTCCTGTAGAAAGGCAGATGAGCAAAATGTAGACTCTTCACCTGCAAAAGGAAAAACCCACAATGTGAAACAAGATTGCTTTACATGGACATCAAGCTCTTCTCTTTTTTTGCTGTATTGCTGTAAGTATTTTGCAATTGACCACTATACTTATTTCTAAAACTCCCATTGGCTTCAGTGGGAATAGCTCAGCATATATACTTGAAAACTGCTCTAATCTATTCATCAAAATGGTTAGTCTAGAAGCCAGATTTTACTCTTTGTTTCAAGAAAGGCATCATAAGCAATGAAACTGTAGCTAGGAATCTATTTGATTACCTGTAGCATTAGCCACTGAATCTCTAAATAACTAAGAATTAGCATAACTTATCTCGCAACACAAAACAAATTCTTATTCCAAATATTTAATTGGTATTTTTAAGAATGTCTCTGTCCTTCCATTCCCTCCCACAGTCCACCTGTCCAAGGAAAGCTGCAAGTACAACGGGATTTTCTCAGATCTAAATACAAAAACCTAAAATACAGAGACACAAGGATACGGGAACAGAAGGGCCTTTCATTTAGTTTGTGCATACAGATAAAGGGCTCCTACACCACTCAGGCCATTTCTACCATGGAGGGTAAACACCTTTGCTGTCATTCCACCAGTACAGAAATGAAAGCCCAGTGGTACCAGCCCACAGCTACCATCAGAGCTGGGATGGGAACACAGGTCTCTTACTGCCTTCTCTAGATTCCTTCTTCAGAGGTCTAGGCAAAATTTACTCTTTTTCCTGGAGCCTACCCACCATTTGAGTATATTCAAGCGAGCAATAGAGGCGGCACTCTTCTGCTGAGACACAGCCTGAATAAACAACAGACGCAACGTCATGTTCTACGTATTTGGACACAAAAACCAGACTGGTCAAATAACAAGGACCAGGGAAGCTGGTGGCATTCCACAACATGTGAATAAAACAGTGCACATGTTGTAATCGCCTGCCCACTGATTTTCTTGTGTTCAGTGAAAGCTTCTGCCCAGTGCCTTAAGAAGACTATAGAACTTGTATGCACTGTTCCTAATCTCATGGATTAAAAATGCTGTTACACTAAACCCCACCAGGGTTAATATATAATGAATAACAACTTTTAACTCTTCCGATGGATGCAGCAGTACAGAATAAGAGCTCTGCCACAGTTCTCTTTCTCTTCAGACGCCCCAGCTACCACAACTGACAACTTGGCTTTTAAACGGAGTAAAAAGAAAAGAAAAAATGACAGGCTCTTCAATATACAGCACAGAAATCGGCTCTTCTCCATTCTTTGTGCTGAAACTGCAAGCAAAGAGACCACCTCGGTACCTGACTTTTGAGGAATGAAAGTGATTTGAATTAACCACTTTCCAAACTTCACATACAATCTCTTTCATTTTCAGTTCCTCACCAGGGCAATTCACAGACTGTTGTTCTGCCAAAGAGCTTGGGTCACAACTGTGATCTGCTTTCAGCTTATTAGGGAAGAAGTTTTATCTGCAATAGCTCACAGGGAGAGTAATTGTTGAGGCAAAGCAGCCATCAGTCATTGCCTTGGGAAGAACCTGCGAGGCTCTCATGAACGTGAGAGCTAAAAGCAAAAACCAGGCCTCCATGTCAAGAGCACAGACCAGCCTTCTGAAGTGCCTGTATACACAATTCTATTAACTAGACTCATGAAGAAAACTCCTTCCCATGACAGCTTTCAATGGCTGTGCAGATAGAAATTCTCCACCTCAAAAGAGCAGCTCTTGATGGAAAGTGAAGCCACTTTCACTACAGAATTGAAATTCATTTTTATTTGGTAGGTTTCAAAACAGACAATTACTTTTTTTAAAGCCTTACTAACAAATTTCAACTTTGAATATAAGTTTTTAACATCTAGATTTAGGTCTTTCAGTACGCGTTACTGTGCCTGTCCCATATTTTTTCATTGTTTAAAAGAGAAATAGAAGAAGAGGTCAGGGAAAAAAACTAAACAAAACCACGAAGGCAAAACAAAAACGCCAGAAAGGAAACACTTGTTTTCAGATGCTAAGTAGTATATAAAAGTCAATAAATTCTAGGTCTGCCCCATGTTTTCATGCATGTTTTCTAGTTCTTTTTCTGTAAAAAGCTCCCATCACATTCTTGCTGGTGCCTTGTGCAGGATATGGTGAACGACAATCACTTTGCAGGCACAGCACATACTGTTAAAGAGCAAGTGCAGCAAGGAAATGTGATAGAGGGACACAGATATTTCTCAACATGTTTTAAGTTGCAGTGGTTTTGGCTGGGATAGAGTTGAATTTCTTCATAGTAGCTTGTATGGGGCTATGTTTTGGATTTGTGATGAAAACAGTGTTGATAACACAGGACTATTTTAATTATTGTTGAACAGCGCTCGCACAGCGTCAAGGCCTTTTCTGCTTTTCATACTGCCGTGCCAGCAGGTAGACTAGGCGCGGGCAAGAAGTTGGGAGGGGACACAGCCAGGACAGCTGATCCCAACTGACAAAAGAGATATTCCTTACCATATGATGTCATGTTCAGCAATAAAAGCTGTGGGGAAGGAGGAAGAAGGGGGGACCTTCAGAGTTTTAGCATTTGTCTTCCCAAGTCACCGTTACGTGTGATGAAGCCCTGCTTTCCTGGAAATGGCTAAACATCTGCGTGTGGGTGGGAAGTAATAAATTAATTCCTTATCTTGCTTTGCTTCCACATGCAGCTTCTGCTTTACCTGTTAAACTGTTTTTATTGCAACCCACGAGTTTTCTCACTTCTACCCTTCCAATTCTCTTCCCCATCCCACTGCAGGGGGGCTGAGCAAGCGGCTGTGTGGGGCTGAGCTGCTGGCAGGGGTTAAACCACAACTATCACAAAATGTCATGGAGGGGGACAAATATTCCTCAAGCTTTTTTATATCTAGGCTTAGATTTTCGTTTCTACAAAAGCTCTTCAGCTTTCTTTCAGACTCAGTACCTTGCCTCAAACTCATGTGTGATCTGCAAGATGAATGCTGAGGGGTTGAGATAGTCACACCTATCTGCCCCTCAGCCTTGCTGTTTAATGCTTTCATGGTGGTAGTAGGGGGGAGTAAGAAAAGTTATTTATCACAAGGTTTTCAAAATTTGACCCAGCATGTGAACATTAAGTACGCTGTCATTTTCTCAGGTTTTTCTCAGCGCCGTTGCAAGCTGCTCCACAGAGTACTGAAACATTTATGGAATCCCATAGTACCACTCAAACAATCTGCAAAAAAAAAAAATGAAGTACCCCCACATAGTCTGTTCTTTCTTTCTTTCCTACAAATTTGCATTATTTCTAAAGTATAAGCATTGCCTTCATTTGTTCTCACTGTTAGTGGTAACAGCCAAAAAAAAAAAAAAAGAATAAAAGAGCACTGTGCCACTCTGTAAGTCACAGACTTTTACCTGTCTTGACAAAAGGGCAACAGGGTTGATAAACACTAGTACCCCAACGATATTGCCTGCAATATTTTCATGACATTTTTCAGACAGGTGTTTGATAGTCGTTTCTTTTTCTTTCTCCTTTTACATATTCCTTGATCTTGCACTGAACTTTCATAGGGATTCCATGAAGATGTGAGAATACTATTGCCCTGTTTCACACACTTCAGTGAACAGAGACCGTCTTTAGCAGAGTACTGCCGCAATAGGGATTGTTCAAATACAATAAACTACTCGCTACAAATTCCTTTCCAGCTTAAAGATAAGGCCTAAAAAGCTCAGCAGAAACCAGCAAGGAGAGCAGAGTGGAAAGTATAAAAAGTGACTAATAAAAGAAACAGGTGATGCACAATCGTTAGCCAGCTGGGAGCTAGAGTCACAGTGGAACACTTCTGAGAATGCTGTTACCCTCGCATTCAAAGCTAAGAAGGAAGAAGCTACAGTGCTACTGCCAAGAGATATGGGAGCTGGCTGAATATTCCCTACCCTGCCTCAGTAATGAAGGTGAGAGTGAAAGCTCTTCTGAGCTTCCATCCAGTCCTACATTTTTGAGTCTGTGTGGAGTCTTTCCTATGTTATCCTACTTGGCAGTAATCTCCAGTCCTTTCTATCCCCTCAGTCCTCCAGAGAATTCATCACCTTCACGTTGCTGCAGTATTGTGCATGCATGCAGGAGAAAGGGCCCTTTACTGAGAGAATTCAGTTACCTGCTGAGCAGATTAATGCAAATTGAACATTCAGCTGCATATCATCTCCTTTCACTTCACAGCCTCTGATCAGTGAAGATCTACATAATTTATAAACCTCATTTTAAAACATTTACAATTACATAAAAATAATCAGAACAGGCTTGCCTCCGTGGTTGTTAAGATATGAAGTTGGAATAAGTCAACTTCTGGGCTGATTGGATTGGTTTACAAATTCTAAAAGCTCACATTGCTCCTAAAATTCTTGCTTACCTCCTCTACCCTCTCAACCTTCTGGCAAAATAGGCATAAAGCACATAACTGGCTATGCACAAAGCAGTGTATTCCTGGGAAATGCAGACAAGGAAAAAAGGTCAGAATTAACAATATCTTTATTCAGAGGAAGCTAAATCCTTGTTAGTAGGGATATAAGTACAGAACTTCAAGTTTATGACGCTAAGCAGAAGCGGGGCGGGGGGGAATCTTTCTTTGAGCTGTTTTGAAGACCTGTTCTGAGAGCTTATGGGCCCAATTCAGCAGTCTACTATAGTAAATATGACTATTGGCTTTGGAACAGGGCATATATTTGCTTAGAATTTCAAAAGCGCTTGAAATTATTAGGTGCAAAATACATCCAATTTTCCACAATTGGTTATTTCACAGCACACATGATATTTTAAGCACACGTGTTCGCTTTATTGGTAACATAAAATAAGCAAGGGCAGCCATTAGTTTCTGGATTTCTAAAGAAATTCAGAGATCTCAAAACCATCTTAAACTAGGCTTAGATTGTGAGCTTTGATAGCTTTGAACTTTCAGACACCACAGTTAGACATCTTGTAAAGTCTAGCCCCTAAAAACCTGTTGACACAAAGTTCTTTCCGGCACGTAATTAAAATTTGATGTTATCCACTTTCACAAACATTCACAAAAGGTGGTTCTTAAGAAGGTAGACCCAGAGAAGTAGGTTCATTAATGTCTTTCAGCCACAGGTTCCTAGACTTAGGTTCTATTCTCATTTCCTCCTCCTCACGAGTTCTCCAGCTTCAGGATACATGCCACAGCACAGACTACAATGCAAGTCTAAAGGCCCCCTGAATCACATTATGTTTCTCTTCACATAGTCACCCCTCAAGAGGTTCAAGGAATATGAACCTAGCCTGAAATGCAGACCTGGCATATTTTAAATTACCCTTCTGAAGACATTTACTCTGATAGGATGGGAAAAACTTAGGGGGGAAAAAACTTGAGGGGAAAATGTCATGCCTGATTAACCACTTGAAGGCATTCTACTTCATCTGTGTAACTATGGGCCTTGAAAACTAGACTACTAAAGGGCTGAGATGTTAGTCCTACACTTACAGACACATCAATGAAGACAGTTTAGTTTATGAGGAGTCTCACCAAATTCAACGAAGTTGATCAAACGAAATCGTGCTAGTGAAATTAAGGCAGTAGGAACTCTATGCTCTAAAAGAGTGTTAACTATGCTAGTCAGAGGCATCCAGATATTTTCATTACACAGTAATTTCCACAGAACCTGCAAAAAATTGCCACTTCTCTGGCCTGGAATTAAAAGATGATCTGCAATTACTGTAGTTGCATGCTACCAGCTATTGCAATGCTAAAAAAGAAAAAATTAGCGAGCAGTTTTTTGGGTAGTGTTGAAACCAGAATAGAATCCACCTTACTTTCCCACAAAGGACTGGTAACACCAGTAGAAATAAACAATCTATTCACCAGAGAAAGCAGCTGCAGGTAAAAAAAAGATTCACGAAGTTACCTTTACTGTCACGTTCTGGTACACAGTCATTACACATACGTGTATCTTTGCAGATCTGTGCTCCTGAGACGTCAGAGGGCATTTTGTACAAGTCTTGTCTCTTGTTTTGCTCTCCCCTGGCATTACATTGCTAATGGGATCAGCATCAGAACACAGCACAGCAGAACAGAGTTGTGTGCCTCAGCACCAGCGAGATATTAAGGGGATCCTTCTTTGCCTTCTTCCCCACACATCCAGTCTTGCAACATTAGCTACTGGAGTGCCAGTAGGCTTTATGGTATGCATGACTTTCTCTGTTCGAATCATGTGAATTCATTTAACGATATAACCATACCACTGGAACAAACAACGTTCATGTTCCACTTTAGAACGTGGCTTTTGCCCCACAAGAATACTGTGAAATTTAACTTCTGAATAGAAAAATCTGTTAATTTTTTTTTTTAATGCTATGGCAAATGTAACACTGGCGTGAGCACAATTATGTCAAACTTGGGAAAGTAGGGGGAGAGAAAAGGAAGTAATATACCTACAGATGGTATGACCCTCTGGATGGGAATGGCAGCCAGGGAAACACTAGGCCCAATGAAACTGATGGAAGAACACATGCTGATTTCAGCATGTAGACCGGATCTTAATACAGGCCAAAAAAGGAAAAGGGAATCTGTGGAGGGACTGCAAGGAAAGCAATACTCTCTGAAGCAGGACTCAGCTCTCAGCTAAAAAATATCTTAGCAGCTAGTTTAAGCTTCCTCCATTTTGCATGCATTTGCTGAGCTGTATTCTAGAACATACAACATCGCAAAATTAAATGACAGCAGTTTGCAGAACACTGGTAACCTGCCCTAGTATAAACTGCTACCATGGATAATTTGCAGAAATCCAATTCACTGCTTCTCTCTAAAACCTGCTGCTAGAAGCAAATCTGTTCTTTATATGAGCCATCTGATGTGTCTTGGAATGCTCTTGGCTATTCTAGTTTCCATCCTTCCCTTCCACTGTACACTCCACTAAGCCAAATTTTCTGTTTGCCATTCTTCACATTATTAGGCAGTGGCAGATGCTATTGCAATAAATTTAATAGCAGCGTAAACACTACAGTCAGCTATGTACAAACACCCTTTAATTAACTATATGACTCTAGGAGGACATGACAAGGAGGGGGAGATCACACACTACTGGGGGGAAGGAAGAGAGCAGTTTGTTTATGCAGAACATTCACTGTGGACAAAATTAGGCAAGGCAGCCTTCAGAGGAGAGAAAGAAACACTAGTACAAGGTAAACTGGTAGCAGAGTGAGGAGGGTGTAGAGATTTTTCTGCTACATTGAGTGTTTTGACCGTTGCATGAATGTTGGAGAACGTTTGAGATGCATGGCAGACGTAGCAAAGGAGACTGAATCAGTGAGCCAATGAAAAATGAGACCAGCTGAAGAGCTCGCTAAAAACATCTTAGAGCGCACCCAGTCTTGCACAGAAACACTAGTCTCCTGTAGGAGTTTAATGGATCCATCTCAACATAGCTTATAATTTCAGATACTATGGGTAAGTATCCACATCACAACTGACAGGTATCTTAACAAAAAGTCTAAACCATTCAATGCAAAAAATTAACCATTCCCATTTAAGTGGAAAATGCTAATTCACAGCCAAGTTGGCATATCTGCAACATTTTATCTTTATTCTCTTTGACCTAATCATCAAATCTAACTTTTTTTTTTTTAAACATTAGAAATGCAAATTCAACAAAACAATTAAGACCCACATATAGTTAGGCTGAAAAGAAATTAGTTGGTTCAATCTCTACAGGTTTTATACACAGGAAAGAATCACGTGAGAAGGAAATATATATATTTCACATTATTATAGAAGGAAATTACACAAATATACAAATTATACAAGGAAAGAAAACAAGAGAGAAAACAAAAACCACCACCCCAATCTTGCCTGAAAAAACTGACTTTAAAAATCAAATTAACAGCTGCCTTCCTGCCATAATTTGCAGTTAACTCAGGGCTGATTGCTAGCACCTTGGCAGTTTTCCTTGCCAAAGGTGTATTTAACCATTGCCCAGGGAGCTGCAGGCTCTGCTTTACTCCTAACCAAGCACCATATGTACAGATTTAAACGCTCTATGAGCTTTATGATTGACTTAAACTGAGATGAATTTCATTTTACGAGAAACAATAGATGGTTTCCAGACTACAAAGTCTTTCTCCTTCTGCAAAAATATCAATCTGCAGAGCGATGTAGCTAAACTCTCCTCTTACACTTAGGATTTGTATCTACTTAGCAACAACCCAGTTGAAAGTTTGATGAAGACAAATCTCCTGAAGTTGATTAATTACTTCTCTGTCATGTTAATGTTTCTCCGTAATACATGACTGGTTAGACTCTTAATTTGATTGAAAGATAAAGCAATAGTGTTCCACAGCCAAATTAAGAACAGCTTATGCCCTATTAAGTAATAAAATATTAATTACTTTCTCATTCACTTCCTTATTTCTACCTTCCACTATGGGGTGAGATTAGGGTAAATTTTTGTGGCAGCTGTCAGTGTATCCTACCCTTCTGTCTGGTGTTGTGTGCTGCATCACATTAGTCTAACCAGAGATTCAAGAGGTCTGGGACAAGGACAAAGGCATTTTCATAAGTGCTTAATGCTCTTGAATGCCCAATACGATTTACGGGAGCTCAGTGCACTTTGAAAAGCTGGCCCTTGTGAACAGTCCACTCAAAACCAAGCCAAACCAAACTAAACTTTCTCAAAACAGAAGAATCACCATCATCGAGTTAAGTCTTTAGAGCAGCCTTGTGCACACAAGACAACAGAAAAGATGAATTCCAAGTAGTGAAACAAAAGCTGTCATGAATCCTAAGGCTTTAGAATTGCAATGGAAGCACCAACCACACGGGTGCCCAATGTACTATCGTGGAAGTAGCCAGTGACTGACCATCCCTTCCATGCAGTAAGTCTCTGCTAAAAGCTACCAGGCCAGATTCTGCTCTCCATTTTACTGCTGCAAGCCCAGTTTCTTCAGCAGGGTGACTCTTTTAACAGTAGTCTTTGCAAAGGATCAAAAGGTACTTGCATCAAAAGGTACTGCAATTGAGAGATGACTGCTGCACATTTTCTGGAAGCATGAATATGCTGTAGTAATGCTTGTTTCAAATTACTGTGAAATACAATAGTATAATTGGACAATGCTCTTAGTCATATGGTCTAGTTTTAGGTAGTCCTGCGAGGAGCAGGGAGTTGGACTTGATGATCCTTATGGGTCCCTTCCAACTTGAGATATTCTATGTTTCTACAAATTAGCTTACTTCACAGATGTATATGAAACCTAATCTTAACCAAAACCACTATTCTAGTCTTCCAGTTCTGTTCAGTGCCTTGTGGACATTATGACAGGAGAACACAGATAGCAGTTGAGGGAATCAACAGGAAATTGCCCATCATCTCTTAGAAATGTGCTGCTTCACATATAAAACAGGCTTTTTTTTCCCTTACGCTAGATGGGAAAAGATGAGATCCAGAAGATATGATATCAGAGGGTAAAAAAAATCATCACTCAGTGATGTATTTACTGTACTTAAGATCTCAGGAAATATTTTTTTAAAGGCGAGTTACAAAGAATAGCTGGAGTGGTGGGGAGTCATAGTGCATGCTGTGAATTCAATTCAATTTTATGGTCTACCATTCATAAGCCACAGACATCAGAGAACAATGCTTTGTAAGTTTTAAGGTGAGAAGCACAGCATTTGTTGTTTTAAAAAATCAGTAGGAATTGCACAGCTCAATCCTAGGTGGTGCAGAAAGGGCAAGAATTGCAGGTTTCCACACACAGACATAACACAACTTGCCCAACAGCAGCACCTCCCAGCTCCAAACCATTATCTTGCAATGGGCTGGATGTGAAGAATAAAAGTTTAATCTAAATCAACAATTCAAATGAGTCCCAGAAATAGAGCGATATTACTGTCAGCACTGTTTTCCAGATGACAATCAATGCATTAAAAGATTAAAAGATCTGAATAACCTGGTCTTGTGCAATGGGACCAAGAAAGGCCTTTCACTCACCTGATACGAAAATTTCCAGTTGTGAAAGCTGATCATGTCCATCTATTTTGCTGGTTACCAGTAAAGCAATCCATCAGTCTGTATGTGTGGCATATGAAGCACAGGAAAAGTGAATTTCACAGGCATTTTACAGTCAGTTATGTTTTAAACAACTAAAAATTAAATTGCATTTCGTCAATTGCCTACCTGAGAATTCATCCTCATTTGAAGCATTTTAATTCAATTAGCTGGATTTGCAGAGTAAAATAGTAGCATATTGCTGACAAAATTGACTAATGGCTCTTAAAATTTAATTAGGGTATATTAAATCAATACTCATCCTTTGTGGCAAGCTGTATTACAGAAATTACATTGTTACTTGTCTGCTTGCTTCCTCGTTTACTTCAGATTCTACAAAAATACCACTAACGCCAGCCTCTTTTTTGTTTCTCTCTCTCTCTCTCTCTCTTTTTAAGATCTTCACATTGCAGAAATAAGGTTGCAAGCCCAGGGTATGCAGCAGATTTTAAAATGTCTTCTTGGCTTCAGGCATGAGAAGCATATTGACAATTCCAATCTTACCAATTTAAGGCTGCTGTGATTGGGGAACTAAAGATGACTGCCTTAAGCCTGCTGTACAAACTAAGTTTCAAAACAAAGAAATAGTCAAAGTTCATTGGGGTTTTGCCTGTTTCACTTTTTTTGTGTGTGCATTTGTGGGGTTTTTAATGTTTACATTTTGGAAAATGCAAATGTATTAAAACCAAAACTATCCACAGAAATGTGACTTTTTTTTTCCCACGAAGACTTCAAGAGAGACAAACTCACTGCAAAACAGCCAACAGACAAGTGTTTATGGAACCCTTCTAAAAGCACCTGCTACAAGTCTGGTAGAACTGGCATTTAAACCGTTTTACAGAAAAGTTAAGTAATTGTACTGGGTTTACACAGCAAGGTCTTGGTAGCAGGGGGCTACAGGGGTGGCTTCTGTGAGAAGACTAAAGGAGCTGCCCCCATGTCCAACAGAGCCAGCTACAGCCAGCTCCAAGACAGACCTGCCGCTGGCCAAAGCTGAGTTCATCAGCGATGTTGGAAGCACCTCTGTGATAACCTATTTAAGAAGGGGTAAAAAGCACTGTGCAACAGCTGTGAGAGAGAGAAGTGAGAAAATGTGAGAGAAACAACTATGCAGATGCCAAAGTCAGTGAAGGAGGAGGAGGAGGTGCTCCAGGTGCCGGAGCAGAGATTCCCCTGCAGCCTGTGGAGGAGACCATGATGACACAGGTTGTCCCTCTACAGCCCATGGAGGGCCACAGTGGAGAAGATATCCACCCTTCAGCCTGTGGAGGACCCCACGCCAGAGCAGGTGGATGTGCCCTGAAGGAAGCTGCAACCCGTGGAGAGCCCATGCCGGAGCCAGCTCCTGGCAGGACCTGTGGCGTATGGAGAGTAGCCCACGCTGGAGCAGGTTTTCTGGCAGAACCTGTGGCCCATGGGGGACCCACACTGCAGTAGTCCTTTCCTGAACAACTGCACATTGTGGAAAGGACCCATGCTGGAGCAGTTCTTGAGGAACTGCAGCCTGTGGGAAGGATCCACATTGGAAAAGTTTATGAAGGATTGTATCCCATGGGAGGGACCCCAGGCTGGCACAGGGGAAGAGCATGAAGAGGAAGGAGCGGCAGAGACGAAGTGTTAAGAACTGACCACAGCCCCCACTCCCCATCCCCTTACATCGCTTGGGGAGGGGGGAGGAAGTAGAAGAGTTGGGAATGAAGTTGAGCCTGGGAAGAAGGGAAGAGTGGGGGGAAGGTGGTTTTAGTTTTGTTTTATTTCTCACTAGCCTACTCTGTTACAATGAATTGGCAATAAATTAAATTAATTTCCCCAAGTCAAGCCTGTTTTGCCTGTGATGGTAATTGGTAAGTAACCTCCCTGCCCTTATCTATATACCCATGAGCTTTTCATTGTATTTTCTCCCCCTGTTCTGCTGAGAAGAGGGAGTGATAGAGCAGCTTAGTGGGACCAAAAAAATTGTCTTTAAGATATAAATGTACTTTCCATAGCAAAGGGTGGAATGATGAATCAAGAGAGAACAGTGAAATTTGTAAAGAACCCATATGAATTTATAATGGTTATTTCATAATCTGGGATCTGAAACCACATCCCCTTCAACCAGCTGAGGGCAATGGAGGCCATTATCACCCATCCCTTTGGAATAGTTTTCACCTGTCACAATGGACCAACTGACCCCATAGAGCTTCCCTTCCTACAGTATGCTACTCCACTTCAGTCTTGGAAGCTCTTGTTTGAGTACTCTGCATAATAGCCTGGTTGATTTCTCTCTTCAGTGGGCCAGACAACCACTTCACACACTCATCAAAACATTGTGTGACCACAATCTTCTAATTCTGCGTGGTCTTTTCATGATGCGGCAGTCATCCTAGATACCAAGATCTTCTGAATTCTGTATGTGCAAAAAAAAGTGACTGAGATGAAAAAGGTCCTCCAAATCACTCAAAAGATACGATCTACTTAAATGGAGATTGCTATCCTCTTAGGTGTACCCTCGCACTAGAATCATCAATAATATGACCATCTTATCATAAGGAGATGCCCAATTCACAGTGAATTCATACTCCCAAATTCCAGCCTCCGGGTCCAGCTCCAATTGTTCTTCTGTGCTACCAGGACACCTTGGTCTCAGAGAGCACTGCATATCCCAATGAATCAATGCAACTTACAAGGTTACACAAATATATCCTCATAGTTGGGGGTGAAGCAAAACATACCCTCATAGTTGGGGGTCAAGAAAACATATCCTCATAGTTGGGGGTGAAGAAAGGTTAAAAAAAAATCCCGTATTTTCAAATGTGATCTATAGTAGGTAACTCAATGAAGTGTATGTCCAATATGTTTGAGTATGAGCTGCATGGAAGACCACAGAGTGTCAGAAGAGATGAAAGAAAAGAATGAAGAAGTCTTGACTACCAAACTCCCGCCTAGGACACAAATCTACTCTGCACCAAGTGCAGGCGCATTAATTTCACTTAAGTTGGACCAACTTTAAAGCAGAGGAGCTTCAGGCACCTGAACAAGAATGAAACAAATCAAATAGAAGGTAATACATGATTGAATCCACTGCATTTAAGCAGGAACTGCTTAAAAACACACATGTAAAATCAGGTGTCAGAAGAGGTAAGTACTAGTCATTCTAATTTTCATCAACTTTTCAGTTAGACTATTTTAAAAGGCAACAGAGCACTCACTGCATTCTTGCTAGCATAAAAAAATAATGTTTTGTGAGGTATGCCAAGCATTGACTTTACACTTAGAAAACAAGGGTCTAATTATTAATAGAGTAGCCACTATTCAGTTGTGATCCATTTTCCTTTTACTGCAATTAGTTACAATAATGCCTGTCAGGATCACAAGTGTTTCACCAATAAGGAGCGAAATTTTATGTTTTGCCTTATGTGCAATAATATACACCACAGTCCCTTTACTAGGACTCCATGCAGTAACCAAGCACAGAATTTGGCTCTTTAACAGAGTAGCTAGGGGTCATCTCTGGAATAGAAACCTGCAGTATGACACTGTTGTAACCAGGGCCTTAAATACACCAGTTCTCAAACACAATGTAAGCATCTTTCCCCCCACTTCAACAATAGCCACACCTATCAAAGCAGATTTACTACCATAAACAGATGATAGTTCAGACTCCATAGACCCTGAAGTCCATCAGCTCCTTGCTGGAACATCCAGCTAAGAGCTAGTCAGTGTCAAAAAGCATTAATTATTTGGGGCTGGACAGGGAGTGTGGGGCCACAGGAGGGAGGGAGGGAAGTGTAAGAGTTGGCAGTGAAAATGCTTCTCTGCTTGTTTCTTAGAGGTCACAAAATGACCTCAGATGGCTATAACTGTTGGCACTCATGCAGCTAAAATTTTAACTGTTGTTCTAGATGCTCAGCTCTCTGTATCACTTGGCCAGGCCCCAGACCTGGCTAAATGCCTTAAGGAAGCATTAAAGTCATTCTCAGAGCCTGCAGCAAATGTGCATAAGCAAGCAGACACTTCCACGCATCTCCAATAAATTTTTTATGAACCAGAAGAGCAATAAAACTTGACTGCTTTCCAAATGAGCTCTTAGTCATCATCTGTTACTTAAAACACTGGAGGTCAACATACGTCCTGTCATACAACTTGGTCTTTTGAGAGACAAAGCCAGACAGATTTATTTTTGCTTTTTGTACTGAGGTCAAGGTTCCCTTATTTGTCTAAAGGAATTTCATAGCTTTACTGCAATATAACTTTGAGAAGGTTCAGAACAAGAAAAGTCACCTTTTGCCATTTTAATGAGCATTCAAACTTTACCTCCAAGTGTATCTGGCCTCAGATATTAAGTACATTGTCTGGTGAAAGCCAGAAACCACGTGCTCCTGAGAAGAACGAGTTGTGCAAGAGGAGACAGTCAAAAGAATCAGAAATTGCACACAGTGATTTTCACGTTATCTATCACATCTTACAAAGATGTCTGTTTCTTTTCCTTAGAAGAAATAATGACCAAACAAGAACATGCCAATTACCTATTATCCCACAACTACACCACAAATTCACATTACTGCAAATATCCTGCTATCGTGATTTTAATACATAACCTAAAATAGACCATTTCAGCCTTCCTACTCACACATCCATCTGCCTTTCTGGAGATCATCTTCACATCTCTCTCAATTTCTAAGGGAAGCTTTCAGAGGAAAAACCTATTCACAGACAAGAAAGCTGCACGAGTACTTTCCATTCACTGCCAGATGAACTTTCCTTCAGGAACTCTCCCACCATCGCTAAAGACAAGAGCTCGCTTTCTACCCATGTCAAGGTCAGTAAGCAAACCTGTTACACATACAATGCATTCCTATCACATGACTGAGTAATTAAGAGTAGTATGTCAGGGCAAATAGGCAAAGGAGATCCATAAAGACTGCATTCAGATCTCAAGCTTGGCATCTGCTAAATTCTGAAATCTTGACTTTGCAAAGTTCATTCTAGGATATTTGGCAACTGTAATGAAATATAGCCTGTCCTGACCTTCTGGTGTGTTGGGCTCCTGTCACTTCAGTGAAGGGCTGAAAGTGCGATCTGCTATGTCAGCCAGCCAACCGAATAGATACGCTGTTTTCACACCCAAACTGCTTCATGGCAGCCAAGGGACACCAGAGTCCCAAAACTCACTTGCGTCACAAAAGCTACAAATGAGCTTGGAAATCCACTGCTCTTACAGTTTCTAAGGTTGTTTTTGTTTTATAAAAAGCACAGAGCTAAACAACAGACAACAAAAAATTAAGCCTCTGGGCAAGAGGAAAAGAGTCCAATGTCGCTCAAAAGGCAAGTCAGTCACCTTTTGTTCAAAAGGGAACCGGCTGTGCTAAAAAAATGCCACTGACAGAAAAAACAGATGGAAGAAATAATAGAAGGGAATGGAGAGTAGCAGCACAAGTAACAAGACAACACAGTCCTTAATGAACAGAAAGTTTGGATACCTTCAGCACAGTCTCCAGACAAATCTTTTTCTGCAAAGTACTTTTTTAATTTTATATGTTCACGCTGTTCTTGCTTGCTTTTCTTGTGGAAGAGACACAATCAGCAGTTAGAGGGTAGCAGAGAGCTCAGCAAATCAAAAATCCCTATCAATTAACTGCAACATGTAGTGATGCTGAGAGACAGCAGCACCTCAATGCTAAAGCCATTCAGAGGCTTGAACAAAACACTTTTTTTTTTGTTGTTTCTCCAAGCAAAATTTGGAGAAGACAAACAGTAAATAGGAAATGCTAAAAAGACCACTCCATTTCAACACAGCTGCCTTTCCCATTCTGCCATGATCAGTCAGTCCTGGTTGGAGTATTTTGCTATACCAAGAAATAGCAGCAAGAGTGCAGCCTGCAGTGAAAGGAATGTTACTGTGGTCATGAAAAGGATGCCAACCTTTGCTCATCAGCTTGAGTGCTTGTGCGATCATTATGCAAGGACCTCAGCCATTGTGAAGTTTTTCCACAACTGTACCAAAGTCAACTATAGGTGGAATTCTGTTCTCTTCCTTGCTGTACGACACTTGTGGTATATGCAGCTGGTGTACAGAAGCCCTCTCTCCTTTCCAGACACCTTCTACGTCATCTCTCAGTGAAAGAAGGCAGTACAAGAAAAGCAATGTCTAGCAACCTTTGCCTAGAAGAAACCTCCCTGGCATCTCTGGTAAGATGGCCAGAAAGCAGTTGTCCAGCAATGGTTGTTGGCTCACTGAGGACAGGCAGAAAACCGGAGAGCCACAGACAAAAGCAGAAACTCAACACAACAAAAATCATAAAGCTTGCATGTTTTATTAGATCTGATGCCAAAAGAGAGGCCTGAAGTTGCAATGTAGCTTGCACAAATTTATGCACAGCAGCTCTGTCTGTGGCAACGATCCAGAAAATGACAGCTACTTCTGCTCACCAGTTAGGAAGGCAGAGGTGAATAAAGTTCCTCAGCGTGGAAGCAACCAGCTCAGGAAGGGCAATCTGATCTACTAAAGCTGCAGAACAATGCAACCTTTTTCTCACTGCAGTTCAATGTAATTAAAGCTGGTTCACGTTCATGGATGTGTGATGCTGGTCAGCTGGCAAAGCCCAGATATATTGACATTGAACTGCATTGCCCACTCCTTGACAGCTGCACATTTCTTCTACCCTTTAGAAAAATTAGATGGAATGGGGGGGTTGGAGGTGACAAAATGAAGGGTGAAGAGCAGTAAAGCCTGCTGTTTGTATACAGAGACTGAATCATAGCAGGACTCCTATTCTCCAACTGCAATGGCAAGCACTTATAATCTCCCTATGGAGCTCCGTAGTTATTAATCCATTTCAGATGTTTCTGGATTCCCTCATACTTTAATTTGCGTGTGTGAGAGAAAATGTTAAACTCTTATAACACTTTCCAGCTCTCGAGTCCACATTTAAAAAAGGCCAAATACAACAAGAGATCGGCAACTGAGGGAGACAGGACAATCCTACTATTCACGTGACCTTATTTTAAGTCTTATGCAGGTTTAGTCTCAAACAAACATGTTTTGACCTTACAGGTAATGTCTACTCCAGCTATGGCATTCTTTCACCAGGATTTCACCCTTCGAAATGCTGACACAGGTTTAAGTTTACATGTCAATTAGTAGCTTGGATTGAATGACATATTTTTTCTGTAACAAGTATTTGCTGGATTTGCCAGTTAAAACGTATAGTAACCTCATTTCCCACTATAAAGAAACTCAAGTAATGAAATATAAAGAATATATTGAATTCAAAGTATACAAATAGTCTTCGCTGTATTTGCAAAGATTTCTTCACCTCACCTTCGCTGCACTGTGTCAAGAGTACAAGAACAAACCAACAACAACTTCAACCTTACAAACATTAACAGTATCTACTTAAAGTAAGGATATGAACTCAAGATAGCTGGAGGAAATGCAAAGCACTGAAATCCAACAGGCTGAATTTTTTCCTAGTGCTCAGTACATGCAATTTTCCTTAACGTAAGGGACAGATACTTTGCACCAGGAGTAAATTTAAATGCATGACTATGGTGCATGAAAACGCTTTTGTTCCACAACAGGGAAGGCATCTGCATCAACATAATTTATGCAGTTGTATGAGTTTTTAATTCAGCTTGATTGCTGTATGTTATTTTCTGTAATGAAAACTTAATAAATTTAAATGCTGCTGCCAGTTTTCCCCCAAAGACTTATTTCTACCTCTGATGAGAAAGGTTGTGCTGGTCAAGTGCTCTCAGTTGTACTTACTGAGATTCAGTCATTGAATTAAATTATATACTTGCCATTTATGAAGTTCTTGAGGACCTCATCTGTCTCACATTGGAACTGTAGCATTACTTAAGTAAGTAGCGTCCAGTGGGTCTTCAGCTCTGCCCAGAGCATACTGCATCTTCTCATACATTTCTCATACATCTTCATTTGTTGAAAGAGCCCGTAATTATGTGCTTTATTAATCAATTTATTAAACCATGAAAAGGAGCCAGTTCTCTGCTCTCTGCACAGGCACCTTAGCAAAACCACGGGCCTTGGAGACCGACTGAATTGTAACAAAGCTCTCTGCAACCAAAGCCAATGAACTCATCATTCTCTGAGAGCCATAAGTAAATCCAGCTTGCGGGAGGGAGGCGGGGGTGGGGTGGTGGTGTTTCCCTGAATCAGCAGGCCATACTCCTCACATCTTTCCATTGAACGAGTGAAGTACCCTGGGAAAGAAGCCATATAGGACAGCTTTCTCTTTCTTTTTAAAGAGAGAATATTTTTAAAGAGAGAATCCAGCTTTACCTATCTTTTAATTTTTGACTATAAACACTTGGGCTAAGACTGAAATATCTTTCTA
>WAAD01039719.1:61936-79307 GCA_013389945.1 Fregata magnificens
TTTTGACTATAAACACTTGGGCTAAGACTGAAATATCTTTCTACTGTGGCACAGAAGACAACACAGTCTTCCTTCAAACATCCTCCTTCTTCCCTCTTCGCCTTTACCATTTGTATCTGGTGGTTGCTAATCACAGACTTTTCTAAAATTGCTGAATCAGTAACACTATTCAGTCTTGTTAAGCTGTAACAAAAACACTGTGCAATTATCTGCACTAACAACACTGCAATACGGCCTATCAGCATTTCGCAGATAATTCCACAAAGATCAGATACAGATGAGTACATGTAAGGAAAAGAAGAAAAAAATAATAATTAAAAAAAAAAATCAACCGGTAGCTTATCAATAGGACTAAATCTGAGAGTAAAAAGGTGGCAGAGGAAAGAAGGAAATGCAGGTGATTGCCTTGCCTATTTAGAAATCTGATGTATTTAGCAGGGGTGCATCAGGGAAAACGTCTAACTGGCAGTGTGCATTACAGCCAGAACTCTACTTTCTTCTGCATTACTGAAGCAGTGAAATCACGTTCTGGCATAATGAGATATGGTACACGTAATACTCGCTCAGACTTGTGCTAGTCCAGCTCTTAATGGCTTCAGTCCTTGCCTGACATCTCTATTCAAGAACGGTCAAAATCAGCACAATGAACTGTGATCTAAAAGCCACAGTACGCTTGCAGCATACGTGAAGCAGTATCGGAATGTAGATGCATCTTACACATAGGCCAATTCATCAAATGCCTTGAGTTAGGTACACTGGCTCTAAAGCCTCTTCTAACAGCTATGTGTGAACAGAAATGAAGTAAAAGAAGAAAATGGATGAGAAATCTTTCTTTTACAAAACATCACAGATAATTAGACTAAATTAAAATAGAAACCCTTTGTATGGAGAAGGATGGACTATAACTCAGGGGACTGTTTCATTTGTTTCTGCACAGATCTTCCATGCAGTCCTGGGTCTCACATTCTCTTTGCTGCAGCTACTCAACTGCATAATGCAAACAATAATCCTTTTACCAGCCTTGTTTCTTAACAGCAGAAACCCTTAAAAAACAGTCTCTTACAACTCTTCCCTTAGTGCCCAACACAAAGGGCACTATGAAAAAAAACCCAAGCAAAACCATCCTCATATTATGGGTGCTAAAATGAAAATAAGCATTCTAAATCTTTGCCAGCCCTTGAAGAAATAGATATCTGCAAGAATGTACGGGTAGCTGGTTCTTGGCAAGTCATTTAGAAGACTAACTCATATTTGATGCAATACTGTATTAATTTTTCTTGCTACTTTGTAGCAGAGAAAATGGCATATTTACAACACATATAGTATCTCTTACAAATTGCCATTGAATCTCTGACTACAAAGGAAGCAAGTTACCAAGCAACGGGAGGCCTTGATAAGGCCTTGCTTGTTAAAAGCAAATGCAAAACAGAAGTTTTTTCTTCTCTAATTACCTATTTAACAACTGTAAATACACTGTGTGTATTGTGTCTACCTGTCACTTAAATACTATCAAAATAAATCATTCTCATGGTAGGTAATCAGAAGTTTGTAACTCAGATAAACATTACTTTTATATACCTGTATACTAAATAGACCTGTTCACAGCTATCTTCAGGATTGACTACCTGTAGCAAACCCATAAAGAAAAGCCTCCTGAAAAGGCTCTTAAAACAGACAAATCCATCAAATTCTCTAAAAAGCTAGATTAATTAACAAGCACCATTACACATGAGCCCCACACCACCGATGGGTAAGGAAGTTAGGTCCTTCTCTCTCCCTAAAGTCAATGAGGTAATTTTAATTTTCAAACAACTAGGCAATTTAGCAGCCAAAGTAACAATTAAAGGAAGACTGCTTAGGCTTCTGTCCTAGGTCCTAGATTCTTCCTGGTGTGTCAGTGCCCATTTCCCACTCATTTCAGTGGCACATAGTTACCTAAATGTTTACCTAAAACTGGCCCCAAATACTCCTGAAAGTATGTGTCCCCTTGAAAATTCCAGATAAGGATTTGCTGACTTTAAGTAGCAAAATAACCCAGTGACAATGACCAACAAGTCCCTTATATATGTTGATTACAGGAAACATGCAAAACATAAGTTGTGGTCTTGTAATCTCTCTCATAGTTGTTGAGCTGAGTCCAACATTGACTTCCCACCGAAGTCAATACATTTGTATTATCTGGCCTGCCAGAGAAGAAGTTTCCTCCTGAAAGAGATCATTGCAATTAATTTCCCAGCACTAAAATACTACTTACATGTTTATGTAAATCTTTTAACTATGGGATGCTATAAATGATATTTCTGTTGAGTATTTACATAATATCTGACAACTAATTGCTTCAGTACTCAGATTTTCTTGTCAACTTTAAATTAATATGTAAGGCAAGCTAAACATTACCTTGATTTTCTTCCAGCTTCCCAATTGTTTCTATCTGCTCAACAAGGTCATTTGAGTTCCACTGGCTCATGCCTATGAGAATGGCACTTTTTCCTTCCACCACCTCTTCTGTAGGAGGAAAAAGGAGAACAAAATAAATTGCAGTGATGAACAAGAGAAAAAAAGACAGGGTGAGAACTAGTAATTGAGAGAGAAATAAACACTCATCGTGGTCCCCAATGGGAATACATAACAGGTTAGCATACGCAGGACTCTCCAGGAAAGCTTCTTGCTTACTGATATGCCCTACAGCATACCTATATGCTTCATATTTTGTGTGCAGGAAAACCATGGAAAAGAGAGGACTGCCTGAATTTTTGCTCTTACCTTCAGCAGTCACTTAAAAACAAAGTTTATAATAAATCACTTTGAGTGTTTAATATCAAGTAACAGAATTCATCAGAATTCTTCCCCCCCCTTGGAAAAAAAATCATAATTTTTGTTTACTTGTTTTGCAGGCATTGCAGAATGAAGATCAAAACCTCCTAAAATAACTATGCACATCTGTGTTTTTTTCCTAACAGCTGACAAAAACTTCACTTAACCTACTAGTTTTGCCCAACCCGCAGTTCTCATTCTTCAGTTTCTAAAAACTGAAAAACTTTCAGTATTAAAGCACCAACCTGTAATTTTTTTTTTTTCCAGGAAATTGACATTTCATGAAGGCTGACAATAGACTAGAACTATTTTCTGACCAGAATTCACATAAATATTTTTTATTTAATATTTACACCAGCCCTGTGAAGCAATTTAGTAGGCTGGAATCCTAGGGATACTCTCTTTCTTATGGGACTGCACGGAGCAGAAATGCTTCAGAGTACACGCACTGAAAAAGAAAAGAGCTTGCTAGTGTCAGCATCACTGTAAGCTTCCTGAAAAGCAAATAGCCTTTTTGTTCTAAAAGCCTCCCACCTGATAGAGGAATACAAACACTGCACTTTCATAGGTATAATTCAGTCACCACTAACCCTGCCTCCATAATCCAGTAGCAACGTGAACAAAAACACCCTGATTTTCTGTGGGTGATACATGTGAAAATGCTGTAATAATACTGTTGAACTAGTAACTCTATCTAGCACTGATGTAATTATATAATACCTATTGATTATATACTTATACTATAGAGTAATCAAAATAGTCCACAATAGTCAACAACCTATATGAGCTGCTCAGAACATGAATACAACACTTTCCAAGATGCAAGGGAAACCTCAGACAACATACTTGGACTTTTATCAGTCATACACTGGCAGTTCAACATTCACTACAGCCTGAAAATAGAGCTATAAATGCATCTGTAATTAAAAGCATTTTAAAGTTTACTATATACTACAATTTCAACCTGTAATCAGAAGTAGTATTTTCCTACTCTAGACTGGTCTGAAGTGAAAGTCTGTCTGTAAAAGTCAACATTAACCCATCAATATTAGCCAGTAGATTTCAATACCCCAAAATTGTGACTTCAGAGCATTCAAAAGGCAGAGCAGGGGGAAGAATGGATACAGACCAGTTTAAGGCTTTTCAAGCATGTTTTTTCCCCTTTTATCAAGGCCACCTGTGCTACACAAAGCTTTAAATTTTCATCCAGGGACACAGAGACATAATGGAATGGCACCAAGCCCACAGCACGGAGAACCAGCTCTTTTATTGGGATCCCATCCAGGGAGGGGGGCGGGAAAAGCTGAAAGCACAAAACACAAACCATAGATATTTTCTCTCCCTCTCTTAAAAAAAACCCAAAACCAAACAGGCCTAGAAGCTGTAGGAAAACATTTTCCTTCAATTTAACAGCTGTTTGGCAAGAAGGGTGCATTAGTCCTTTCTGAATAAATTTACTAAAAGCATTTCAGCCTGGCTGTATACAGCCCAGAATGGTCTTTGTACCTAGTGTGAGTACACAGGGGGGAAAAAAAAAAAAAAAAAAAAAAAGAAAAAGAATAATCACAGTTTTTACTTGTTAAGGCGGATTCAGAGAATGGGTCAAATTCTGCCCTCTCTTACTGCCTTTTGTAGAGAGAAGGGCTCTATTATGGGAGTAAACAGAAGAATTTGGCCAGAACATTTCTGGCTAAAATGATCCACATTTTCAAACAAAAAAAGAAACATGAGTTTGTTGGCAACCACGCCTTGCAGTGGGCCTCTAAGTGATTTAAAAATTTATGTTCTTTCATGTTCTCTCATATGTAAGTCTCCCATTTAGAGAGATCTTGGTAATGGGGAGGAGGAAAGTGGATCTGTATAAAGGCTTTTAAATCACTTCATAGTCATCACGGTATCTTATCTCCCCCTAAGTCCTACCTTTTAGAAACAAATACTAATAAAGGTCATTTGTCAGATTTATCAAAGAAGGCACATCCAGCAAAGCCCCTGCTGGACTTGATGCAAAGAAAATCAACTACTTAGAATAGCGTTTTGCAAGGGTTTTTGTCACTTTCTCTCACAAAGGTTGATTTATTTGAAGTTCTGTAAGGAGGGAAGGAATGAGCCATGGGGTGGCTCTGGAGCGCCCTGACGGGCTGGCTGAAGGCAGCTTGGTGGCACCGTGCCACAGCCACTGCAGATGGACTGAGCCACCCCAAGGACATCCTGCACCTCCTGCGACCAAGTCAGCAACTGAAACCTTCGCCTAAAGCTCAGCGGCAGCTCATCCGCTGTGGGACGAGCTCCTTCTGCATTAACTGTTACCATGAAGTGAAATGAGGGAAGGCAAGACTGGGCCATTGAGCTCCTGGATGTCAACGCAGAGGCGGCAGCTCTTTTGGCCTTCTTCATACAGCGTGCCTCCCAAGAGACCTGCCTCATCCAGCAGGAAGAAGCTGGACAGCCTTCCGGCAGTGTTTTAGGCAGCCAGCTTTGGGGTGAGGATCTGCCCCAGTACTGGCTTTAGCACTTAGGAGTTGTATCAAGAGGACACTAAAGAACTGTCTGTTGCAGAGAAACAGGGCTCCAAAATTGTTTGCACATTTAGATCTAGTATTTTCTTATCGCTTTCACTGTTATGTCATTTACCAAGCCAGGCACTCCAGATGGCCTTACCGTTTAGCAGAAAGATGAAATAAGATTACAGGTCAGACTCTGTTTCTCATTTCTATTGGCTTTCTGAGTTGGACAGAAAACATTAAATGTGGTCTAGCATACAATGGTATTTAGTCCCAGGTACCACTGCCTAGTGCGCTCCAGACCCTGGACCTATGCCCATTCAGAGGGAAGGCTGTGGATCACCTCCCAGGTTCCCATTAGTTTTAGGACTCCTTTTCCTCTCCCAGTCTAAAGAAAACAGTTACATTCCTCACCAACTTTGTTCCCTCTACTTAGAGAGCTTCTTAACTATCCAGGCATGAAATTCCTCTATAAATACATACGCGTGCTTTACAAACTGGAGTTCTGCCATGCCTCTTTCCCCAGACTACATAATAGGAAAGACGACCCTTAAGGAGAAGCATGAGAAACCAACCTAGCGCAACTGCACGACACTATAGAATATCCACATTCAAACACTTGTGGTCTGGTGGACAGCTATGATGTTCATCAGTATTAACTGGTCCCACAAGCATTAACCACCTCTGAACACTCTGTCTCACCTCATCATCTCCTGGCACTCTGAACTGGGCGAGCCTGTAGGTCTTCAGGTTGCACTGTTCCCAGTTGTTTCAAAGCAGACTAACAAGGATCAATGTGTAGGCTACTCTGTAAACACCTCCCCATACATACTGTTTGTCAGCAACCCAAAAAACAGCCAGACAATAAAGCCAAAAATCAAGTGGTAGTACACCTAAGTCAGCAAGACAGTTTCTCAACTGGAATAAACTGATACATATAATTGCGTAATCAAGGTATCTGGACCTGTGAGTTTTCAAAGCAATTTTATGACTTGTGGACCACTACACAAAAGGATATAAATGTGCATCTCTGCCTTTCGAAATAACATTCCAAAGTAAATTCACTTAAACGTACACGGAAGGAAAAGTGGGGAAACAATTCACTCTGAATTTTGTTATGACTTTCAACTTCAAGCAAGCATCATCAATGAAAGGGAAAAACAATATTACAGATGAAATGTATTCTACCTCCTTACCAGACTGCATACAAAATTGTCAAGTCTCTGCTTGTTTGCCTGTCTGTTTTGGAAGTCTGAAAAAATGGCCAAATGGGAATGAGCAGGCTGCTTTGAGCAGCTTGTCAAATCTGAGAAAAAAATGCTAGTTAAATAGTGGAATTTCATAGTCTGACCATTTTGTGAAGATGTGTTCAGCTGCAACTTTCATCTTCTGTGATCAGACGTATGTTGCAGTTAAATGATACGGTAGTTTCCTGCATCAAATATCAGCAGTTAGCAACATGTTGAGATGTAGCTGTTCTTTTAAAACTGCTTATCGTTTGTATTACAGTAGAACCTATGGATTTGAAAGAGGTTGGGAAATGCATTCAGTTTGCAAATGAGAAGCTTGAAACGGAAGGCCCAAATACTCTCAAGTTTTGCATATAGCTTCACTTAGGAAAGCCGATGTTTCATCTACAAGCAATCATGTTTTTGCAGTGACAAAGGGCAAGATGAATGCCTGAAGGGGCAAAAGCCTTACAAGTTTTAGTGGGATCTCTGTGGATGTGGGATCTCACTGTTTTGGTGGATTCTCTGTAGAAGAACCAGCATTCTCTTTCTTATTTCATAGATGCAGCAGTCAGGCACAACCAGCCCTTAAGTAGTAGAGACCTGAATTTTCAACAGTATTTTGTTTGGATTTGTAGTCTGGTAGAAGATCTGTACATAGGTAGCGAGTCTAACAGTCACCTTTGCAAGTGTGAAACTCTTGTTCTCTTTCAGCAAAGAGTAACCTTTTCAGAAACAAACATTTAAATCTCCTGTAGGTTAAAATGTGATTAAAGCAGGCTCTAGTCTTCAGTGTTGCTCCTGCACAACTGCTCAGGTCTCTGAACAGTTTTGGAATGTATTTGGGAGGGAATGGCGTAGCCTAAAAATGCCAACTCTTTTTTTCATGAATCCCAGTTTACTCTCAGTCCCAGGACTGTCAGAAGAGCAACAAAACAGTCTCTTCCAGTTCAGAAGGAACAGATACAGACCTGGATGGAGACCTATCAGGGACTACACTTGCCCACCCATCCCAGGGAAACTTGCGGAAGGAGTATTACAGTTCTATACTTTTCCTGATTGCTAGGAAATGTATGCCAATTCAGTGGCTGTTAAATCAGACTTCAACAACCAAAAGACTTAACATTCTCCACAAGGCTATCAACATGAAAAGACCAGAGAAAAACCTGTGATACGTAACACATTCAGCACGCTTTGCCAGCACGTGCAGGAAGAGTAATGCTTTAGCACAGCCTCAGTGGTCTCTGTTTTCTGCCTCCACTTCCAACTTCCAGAGCAGTTGTGTGAAGGGCAAGGCTAGAAGGGCAAGCAGAGACTTCAATGCATTTCCTCATTTTTTCGTTAAACCAGTTTTCGTATCAGCATGAAAAATTTCAAAGCAGAAATATTACTAACTCTAGCACGTTCACCAGGAGCATAAACTATTAAGGTGCCTGTGGTTAAACAAACAAGTCTCAGGCAATCTGTTCAGTCAAACCAATGCTATGTAAGAGGTTTTCACAGCAAATATTAAAAGGGTTACAGAGAAGGTTTGGGGACAAGATAGAGCTAAAAGTCACTCAGCAAGAAAAATTAAACAAAACATAGATGCATCCACAAGAAAGGAAATCTGCAATAAGAATAAAAATCAAGCTTCAAAATTTGGATTTTACTCATACTGCAGTGATTTATATGCACTGCAACTGAGATGGATTTTGAACTGCATTAGGTTAGAAAGCCAGCTAACTTGGATCACTGCTGCTGCTCTGGGGGCAATGAATATTTTTGTAGATGAAAACCAGTAGGACAGCTTGAGTACATCTATGACTACCAACACGTTGCTATACTTGGAAAAGAACATGTACCTGAAATTCTTTGTTAAAGTATAATTTGTCTTCAAGCAGAGCAAGATATATATTGTTTTTCACACTCAGGATATAAATATATAGTACCCCCTAGGCCTAACTCACCAATATTTTGCAGTAAGAATCATGAGCTTGTGCCTCTTGTGATTATTGAGGATGATTTTTATCTTCCATTTAAATGCTTCGATATGATGGAAAAAACCACGAACTTTTAAAGTGAAATAGAATTAATGTTAATGTGAATAACACTATTTACAGAAGGAAGAGTTTTCTCTGCTTACTGTAAACATAAATATCAGTGTTGAAGAGCTCAAAACAGCATAGGCAGTTTGGGTAAAAGATACTTTCAAACAGCAGGAACAAAGACAAGTACTGCAAAAAGGCCTTCACATTTACCCTGAGTAGTCTTCATGTCACACAGTTCTCTCTGAAATCAAGAGTAGCCCTCTAATTTGAGCAAGGGCTGGCACCTTACCCCGGACCATTCCACTTTAAAACTCTCCTAACAGGCATTTAAATCTTTAGCATGCCACAGTGTTTCTGAAACGCAGATTGTCTGAGCAGAATGCAACTATATGCACCTAAGCAAAAGACTCCCCCTCCTCTCCTCACGTGTTTGCTTATCCCCACACCTCCACTGCTGAGGTGGTGCCAGCAGAATACACTCGAAGTCTGAAGGACACAGAGGGCGCTACCACATCTGAAAGCAGCTGACACTTACTCAAAAGACCTGGACTGTCTCTGTGGCTGTCACAGAACCTGGGGTGCTGCCTGACCCTGAGAAAGCCATTCAGTTTTCCCTTGCCTCCAGTGCCTTGCCAGCAAACACAGGATGACCCCGCACCTTTCTTTCCATCCCTTGCCTGGTCAAACTGTGAAAAGCTTCTTACCTTGTTCACACAGAGCTGAACACAACAAACAGAACAAAGTTCACATTGGTAGGACATTTGAAACACAGGGAAAATATTTTTAGTGATCATCATTTACCTGAGGAAAATCTGCTAGCGCCAAGGCAAAAAAATCTAATAAGCCTAAAGTTTCCAACATGGAAGCATAACTAAGTCCTGCTATGAACCAAGAACTTTCTGCCTAACTTACTGCATGCCACATGGAAAGCAAGAAACAAAGGAAAGTTGGGCAAAAGAAAACAGTAAAATATTACTTCTCCCTTTCTCTATGGATTTCACTAAATTAAGTAGCTAAGTCAAAACATGTACAGCTGTTCCATCTCAAACACAGGTGCTTGATTCTCTGTTTACCAGGCTGTCAGCCAGAAATGTCTTTGTTTGAGGAACTGGGGTTTGACCCCAGCTGTTTTTCAGAATGCAAAAGCAGCTCACTAATGTTATGTTTTAATTGTGCCCACTGCTGTGCCCTCTGCCTCCTACTTCAGGCTGTCTCTGAAGTGCAAATTAGACATGGGTAGATGTAGAGTCTGGGATAGCTTCCAAATTCTCCCATAAGGAAACATAGTACTCAACTCCAGCTGCACTGTGCAGAAAGTCCTTTCAGCTGCAAGAGTATCAAGCGTTGATGAAGCACTCTGTATAACAGAGAATGGGTGAGAAACACAGGTAAGAAACATTACAGGAAATGTAATGCTGGAGACAGAATAAGGGTATCAAGCTACTTCATTTCTAGGAGGTGAAAGCCACAGTGTCTCTTCTGGACAGGTTCTCCTCACTCCAGCACAAATTCCTGCAGTTTCTCTGGTGCTATGCTTAATCCACTGATAATGCCAATTACTTTAGCCCACACCTGTCCTTTCCTCTACCAAAGATACAAGCTCCCTCATCACCCAGAGAGCTTCTGAGCGTAGGAACACCTTCTGCCTCTTTTGCTAGTGTCTATGCTTTTGTGCACATTTGTTTTCCTAACATTTAAACACTTCATTATTCCCAAAAGGCTGTTGGGGAGAAAGCTGAGATGATACTAAATTAGGAGGAGCTGTGGACTCCCTCGAGGGTAGAGAGGCCTTACAGAGAGATGCGGATAGACTACAGAGCTGGGCAACCACCAACCATATGAAATTTAACAAGAGCAAGTGCCAGATTCTCCACCTGGGACGCGGTAATCCTGGTTATAGATACAAATTGGGGAGCAAGAGGCTGGAGAGCAGCCCCGCAGAAAGAGATCTGGGGGTTTGGGTTGTTGGCAGTTGCAGAGGAGTCAACAGTGTGCCCTGGCAGCCAAGAGGGCCAACCGTGTCCTGGGGTGCATCAAGCACTGCATCACCAGCTGGTTGAGGGAGGCGATTGTCCCAGTCTACTCTGCACTGGTGCGGCCCCACCTCGAGTACTGTGGGCAGTTTTGGGTGCCTCAATATAAGGACATCAAACTATTAGAGTGTGTCCAGAGGAGGGTGACCAAGATGGTGAAAGGTGTCCTTATGGGTCCCTTCCAACTTGAGATATTCTATGACTCTGTGAAAGAGTACATGCACAAAAATGACAGAACACCAAATCCTCCTTTCCTTTCTTTACCTCTCATAGATGCCCTATTGTTACTTTTTTTTTTTTCTTTGCTAATTGCTGATGCTAATCAGTTTGACAGAACAGCCTGGTCACTGTTATATGGTTTACAGGCAGCAGCACCAGAAAACAAGAAACTTCAAAAGTAAGTGCAAGCAGCCAATAATGAGATAATCTACACCAGAGAAGGTTTTCTACCTATGCCCTATTAGTAATATACAGGCCAGCAAACATAAGAGTTTATGTTCCCACCAGTAAGTTACAGAATATAAATGCAGTACTGTCATCCTTCAGGTAATCCAGTAACAGGTCCTTGTAAACAGCATGTTTTCCTTCACACAATTTGGAGATTTTGAAGCTTGCTGCCAGATTGGAAGGCAGGTTGATAACATTAATTTAGTAATACCCACTTCTGCCTCATGAGGACTCTCTCTTAGAATGGACAGCTCACTCCCACTTTCCATCCCATCTTTCTAAGAGCTGGTACTGAAAAGTATACACCATTTCTGCTTTTTTTCAGAAGCACAAAACCCAGCAAAAGGCTTTTATCAGAATTCTCTTCTTCCAACTTAAAAATCTATTGGAACAAGCACTGATATCAACTTATGAACAGACAAAGTAATGGCATCCTTCTTGCACTCTTCAAAATTGGGTTATGCTTTTCCTTCAAGACTCATTAATAAGAGATGCAAGGTTCTAATGGCTGGGATAAGCTGATACAAACACATAATTGACCAGTTAGGCTAGAACATCACCTTAGTGCTGTACAAACACATGAAAGCCAACCTCCTGCTTCACTGTCTTTGCCAAAACACTTGCAAGGGAGTCAGGTCTAGCACACCACTGAGAAAGCCTCCAGATTTGCTTCAGTGAGGCCAGTGATGGACACCAGTATGAAAACATGGGACTATTCCATTCTTTTTTTCTTCCTTTTCTTCCTTACATATTTAAACTTAAGAGAAAGCCCACTTACAATGTCCGGCTCCCAGCACAAAGAACAGAAAACCTGAAATCTCAACCATCTCAAATAGGAATTTCCCATAAAATAATACTCTTTTCCACCCACTCCTCCAAAAATGCATGAACATCAGGAGTTCTGATTACCTATGCAAGAGGTATAGGGGAGCAGCAGCTACCAAACCAACTTTAGAAGTGCCTAGAGAGTGAGAGCTTGACTATCACAACAACAGTTTGGGTAGTGGAGGACGGGGACACACCGTGCACTCCCTAGCACAAAGTCCACTCCCTGAGGGAAGAGTCAGCTTCACCCTTCCTGTGGGACACGTTATCTTTGAGTAACGGCAAAGGGAAGCATGGCAGCAGGACCAACTACTCAGATGACAAAGTGCCCATTTGGAGGCCCCAAAGACTGACATCAAATGCCAAACATAGCCAGAAAGAATATGATCTGGGATCACTTCCCTGTGGATTATTAATTAATAATCCAAAATAACTGTTTCTTCTGCTCACTTCTTTACTAAAACACAGTACTTCCAGGGTGTAACACCTAGTGAGCCTGTTTTGCATATGAAGCAGTACTGACCAAGGCAAATGGAATACCCCAAGGCCTAAACCATAGCTGGATCTCCTTGAAACATTCCAGAACAACTAACAACCAGCAGTAAGATACTGACTTAACATGTTTAAACATGCATTGCATTGTCTAGAAAGTAAATTTATTGTAGATAGAATAGAACGTTTTTTCCCCCTAGTTCAGGCACTGATACAGTTTATGGCTCTGGGTAAGAGATCCACTCTGCGCTGATTTCTTCGGCCTGTCTCCACCCACCTACTCAGAACGAAAGGTGACAAAGACAAGGCTGCAAAAGACACCCCTTGCGCATTTACGAAGAGTTTAGTACAATAAGGCTTTTGTACTGGCCAAAGGCTATATGTGATCATTATAAGGTACTACACATAAACAACGTCACACTTGGTTGCTTAATAGACCAATGACACTTACTGTAGAAATGAAGAAGTCCATTTCCCCATACCACTTTTCTTCTGGAAATCTATCTGAACAAAACTTGATTTGAAGAGCATTTTCGCAAGCTAACTACAAAGTAATCAAAACTTGGAAATACTTACGTCAAACTCTCTTGGTACAGTGGGCAATCACTGTTTATCAACATTTTAGTCTCCTGAAAAATGTATTTTGAAGTCTGTTCTATGACTTAGTTTGAATATGGACTATGTTCAGCAAATTCCAAGTGCATTTTTTGTTCTCATTAGTCTATGATGCATGCCTCAGCAACTCCAAAAATGCAGTCATCACGCTGACCTTCAAAGTATTCTTGAACAATGGATATTGACAATTCAAAAGAATATTCCATCAAGCATAGTAAGTGATCAGACTCCCAAAGACAGAACCCAATAACATTTTTTGCATCAAAGAAACTACCTCATTTAAAATGTCTGAATCATCATCATTTTAGTTCTCTTTTTAGACAAAATTTGAAGTATGAGTTGGTGCTCAAAGTTACAATTCCATCTTCACATAGAATTTGGAAATATTGCTGAAACCCTCAAGACAGCTGTTTTAAGCACGTGGTAGGAGACCACTGAAAAGCACAAAGGCAGCATAGAGGAAAATCAGTAGAGGCTGTTTTTCTTTTCTGTTTCCAACTCTTCCACTCACTAAAGCTTAAGACTTCAATGCAGCTTAAACAATTTAGGTATCCTATTCTCATTGAACACCCAGTGGGAAGACAGCACCATCTCTCATTCTCTTCATGCCTAGATGTCTGCAATACACGTTTAATTCTGATCCACATAAGCAGTTTATCACATATTAAATTATTATCTCTCACTAAAAGTCTGTTATTAGGGGATTAACAAATCAGTAACAGATGTCGTTCATTATCTATACATAGCAGTCGCTTTTTATTTCAAGTAACAACTATAAAAAGGATAGCTACTGTCATTAAGAAGCATTTCAGACTACATAGACTGCTCTTGACATTAAAAAATTATGAAGTATTTAATGAAAGCTGTATTACATACTAAATCAATAACCTTTACACACAGCATTCTGTGCTCAAAAACGAGGAATGTCATGACATTTCTCCCAAATATATTTAAAATATAATAGGTAAAATATTATACACACACACACTTACCCTCTTCCTTCCAAACTTTGGAAAACATCCTGCCATAGAAGAGCTGAGGCAGCAGACAGCATTAGAAGTGGAAAAATTATTGCACAGACATTCCGATTTTAAAGTAGTTTATGTCAAAAAAGAGGGATCAAGAGAATGGAGGCAGTAGACTGGGACAAGGAAGATTTGGGATTGTCTTCTCCATTCCAAAATCCAATGCATTATGTACAAAGTATTCTTGCTAAAGTTTGCCACTGCAGTAGCCACATAGCTAAATAGCATTGGCTAGCACATGGAATACAGCATACTAGGTCCAGAACTGTTACTGACAAAAAATGAGGCCCATTTCAGCTGGGCCTGAGCAACTCCTGCTACGTCTTATTCTAGGCAAATGCAGAGTGAGTGAGGTTTTGGGAGGGAAGGTTGCATAAGCCTTTGAATCACTTCACTTTGACAGAAATGTAGAGAATATTCTCAAGTATGAAGAGGAAGAGGGGCTTGAAGGGAGCATGGGATGCTTTTCGAAAATGAAGATTAAGATTTCATGTTTCTTTATTCCAAATCTTTCCAATTTGGGGGTTCTCAATTTATGTAACTTTTAGTATCCTTGATTTTCAGAGCCTGGGTCAAACCAGACACCTCAAATTTATAATACTTAAGCAGTGTTGACTTGTGTTTTAATTTCACAGGGGTTTTTCACCCAAAAAGAATCTAGACTAACTTCAGTGAACTATGAGGTTCCTTTAACATGCATGAACTCCAGGAAGAGGATATCTTTCCTCACATTTCTGAAGCATTGTGTGAATCAGGTACAGTACTAAATTACTGCTCATACATTAGTACATCATCTGCACTAAACAAAATGGGAAACGTACCGCACATTACGAGAAGAGATGACACTCCGGATAAACTCACAGCACTTTGCACTGATCAACAATAAAAGTATTTTAAATAAATTTTGGAAGCATCAAAATATTGAAACTGATATTATCATGATATGACAATGTCTGCTACGGAACAACTCAATTCCAGCATCAAATCTGCCATCTGACAAAAGACACTGCACTGGCTTTCAATTACACAGCTAAGTACCTGTAACCAAGAACAGACACTATCTACCTGTTTTAGGCAACAGCTAAAAAAGATTTATGAACCGGGAGGTTTAGAAGACTGTTGCATACAGTTTGCACAGAAATATCTGGAAACTTAAATACCTATATTTCTCTCTTGGAAAGTCCTGTAAGCAGAGAAGGCGATGGAAGACTACGGGTGGAGTCCATAGATATAATATACGAGAAACACCAGAGACAAAGAGCTACTCTAATGCCACAGATGCAGGAGTAGCACTAGCAACATCACGCACCTGTGTCTCTTCCAAACGGATGGTAAACAACATATCAATCACCAGCAATGAATGTATCACATGGAAAATAACACGCGTACAGAAGTGCCTTACATTGATGTTTAAACTCGGCGGGGAAGGGAAATGACACCCACTAAAAACTGAGGCAGGAAAAGATAGATATCTTGACATGGAGACATTGACAAGCCATCTTTGCAAACACGGCCTTTTCTTAAAATTCAGGTACTTAAGTGAATGAGGGTCAGCATCCTCACACCTTGAGAGGCTTTTTGCTAAGCACAATAGAATTTTACATCACACTGTTGCATTAGAGCACAAACACGCTGAGGAGTGTTTAGACCTCCCAAACTTCCACTTTAGTTCATTGGCAGCATTTCCAAATAATATTCAAACTGCTCAGCAGAGCATTTCAAAACTAAATAAACGAGACTGGTGGATCTATTTTCAGGAGAGGAAGGTGCAGCAAATTAAAAACAGCTCTTAATTAGCAGAGAGCTACCACAGCCTCTTTCACGAGTAAGAATCTTGAGAAAGCACACCAGAGCCTGGCTTGAAATATATACCACGTATCTATTGGCTTCAGCTTTATAGGAACATAGTAATACAGAAGACAGTGCCACATGGCTCATTTTAAGAAGGCAAAACTAGTGACAAAAGTTTTTATGCAGACTAAATAAACTCAGCTGGAGAAAATGAGGCAGCTGTATTCCAGGCCACCTCTTCAATCTTTAGCAAAGCTGTCAGCAGGCTTTTGACTACAACATCTGCTACAGTTACACACTCAGGAGGTAAGAAAAAAAAAAAAATGCCCTCACATTCTAATTCGGAAGCCTAATGCACAGATAAAGAAATGATAAAGAAGGTATGTTTCCAATAGGTCAGATTCTCATCTGCTGGACTAGTTTAAATCCAGAATAAATGCTGAAGTAAGAGTTCATTTGAATTTAAATTAGGTCAGAAAGTGGCTACAGGATCCCCTGCAAACAGCAATACTACCATTTGCATCTCATCACAAACATGATATCAACTGTTAACTTTGATTCTTCTGAGGGAGTCCACAAAAAGTGTGAAATCACCTCCCAGGTACTTCAGTCATAACTATCATCAACAGCTTCCTCTTAAATACCACTCTGATTTCCAGCCACCTGCTAGAAAAGATTTCTCATAGTTTACAATTCAAAAAAAAGAAAACCTAGAAATAAAATGAACAGTTTCATATGAGTCAGAAAATCAGTGCCCTAAAATAGACCGCACGTACCCACAGTCCATCTTTTTTTAACCACTTCCTCCTACAGCCTCCTGTAAGGAGTCCAGTGCCAATGGGACCAGTCTTTAAGTCAGGCAGTCATACCGTTCTGTCATACAGCGTGATCCAACAGGATCAGTTTTGCCATATCTCCTCCACGTTATTCCCGAGCCATATCTTTAAAGTCTTTCTACTCCTGCAAAGGACATCTTGCTAACTTTGTGAGGTGGTATGAGGAAAGTGTTTGCTGAATGAGAACTTGTACCAGAGCTCAAATGCTGTAGGGAACATTACTCTCAGTCCACAGGGCATGGATAAAAGGCTCACAATAAGTATGTAGGTGGAAGCTTAGATACACTGGCTTTGTTTTAACTTCCAAATGTATGGATCGTTCCTTGTGCTCTGCTCTGCCAGCTGCTCCAGCCACTAGGCTCTGTGCTGAAATTGCAGCTGCAAGTTGCTAGACTTGTCAACAGCACATAAACTCCCCAAAAAGGGCAGGGAGATAAGGAGAGCAACTTTTTAGCACAAAATCAAGATACCAAGAACAAAATTAATCAAGGTAACAGGTCCATACCAAGAAGAAAAACCTTAAATTAGACTTCATACTAGTGGTTGGAGTCTAGGTTATAAAAAAGAAGAATTGGAATTGTTCATTTAGGAGCGTGAATGCAACCTAGTTTGCAGTACATGGACACAATGAGAAGAGTTACACAGCAACTGTTATAAATAAATGCTTATAACCTGTTTAGGAAGCAGTACACTGACCAAGGGAGGGGAGAGGCATGCAGTTTGTCAAAAACAG
>WAAD01039719.1:79371-113521 GCA_013389945.1 Fregata magnificens
TAACTGAAATGCTTACCAACAATGCCCCAAGACAGCCCCCCCCCCCAACATCCCCCAAAACACACAACAGTTTCTGTTCTTAATGCACATGCATCCTTCTACAAGTCTACATTTATTCACCGACTTCATAAAATAGCAATTTCCACAATTAGCAGCTTTGGATATGACCCCAGACTGAGACTACCTTTGGCCAGTTTCCTACTCTCATTTTGCTCTTAGATTTCCTGTTGCTAAAGCCAAATTACGCTTCTCTCCTGACTACATCTGGCTGCTATTTACATCACCAGGGATCTGGAGTGGTAAACATGCCATGTTTTAGTGGCCTGACTAGCAAAGACAGTCTCACTGCAATGTCAGTACATGCTGCTGAGTTCTCTCCTTATTATCAACTTTGCTTCATGCTCTCAAGTGTCAGCCGTCAGGGAGCATGAGCTAAAAGGGAGGTTAGAGGTTTTTATTATTATTTATTCACATATTGGAAGATACACATTTGAATACACATGACTCTTCCCTCAGCTTTGCCCTTCTTCAACCTAATTTTCTAGAAAAGTCATAGTCCTAGAAATGTGATGAAATTACAACAATTTCACATTATGGACCCCATTCAGAGCAGCACCCTATACAAAAGCCTACAGGCCACTCCTTCTCAAGAAAGCACAAAACCTCCCATTGGTATCAACAGCTTGTAAGCACTTCCAAGTCCTTTCATTGTCCACCTGACAGCAGCTGGCAGATGATCACTGCTCTTGACAGCCTGTGGCAGCACACAGACCTACGGCCCCTTCAGAAGCCCAAAGTAGTCTGTTTGCAATTCAATGCAGCATTTACCTAAGTTGTAAATACACACCAGGAAAAACTACTTGTGGACATAGCACACAGTTCTCCTGCCCAAAGACAAAAAGCCAAAAAGAAAGAAAGAAACAAACAAAAAAACACAACACCAAAACAACCCACGCTGAACAGCCTCGTATTTTATGCTTCATTGTTGTGCTGTGCAGCAACTGTCCACCTGCCCTTTGGTGTGAATTCAGCAACAATTTTCAGCAGTTGAAGCTCTCTTCCTGTCTTCCAGCCAAGAGGCAAAGCAGCATTAACTGCAGGTTTTCAGACCGTGAAGCATGTAGCATTGGGTAAAGCACAGCCATTTACCTTAGCAGGACTCAATGCACATGGGGCAGCAATATCACAGTAGCAAAGTGCCAAGAAAAAATGAAAGAGTTTTAAAACAGTGGCAAATTTTGAATGCCAAATAGTGTCCTGGTGATTCCTTTCAGCTGTTGTTACTGCCTGGAATTTGATACTGTCCACAATTATCTTACCATGAGTATTTCACTACATGCATTTCATGAAATCTAGCTATAAGCAGCCCCATGGAAAGAAGAGAGGCTAGTATTTCCGCAGCAAAAACCCTGGAGATTGATATTTCATCCCGCCTACTCCTCACTGCCAGGATCTGTGATCCCCTGTATGATACAGAACACATTTCTCTGATCCCCTGAAGGCATTTTCTGCTCCACAGTAACATGTCCCACTTAGTAGTGTCTCCTCCAGTCTAGAGCTTTGATACAGGCAATATAGATTCTACCTCAAAATGTAAGCAAGATGGCAGACAATGCACCAAAAAGAAAAAAAAAAAAAAAAAAAAAAAAAANAAAAAAAAAAAAAAAAGAAAAAAAAAAAAGCATGTCTACCAACCTGAAAGCAGTGATACCAAAATGACTCATGTGATGACAGACTTGAGGAAGATGACCCAGCTGTAAGTGATGACCCTAGGAACGTGGACAGTACAGACCAAAGATCTGAGAATCTCCACTCCTACCTGGTATCTTAATCCAAAGGCAGCCACCTCCCCTAAAATTTCCTCTTGGTTTTTTTATTTAGCAAAGTCACAGTTCAGTCAGCAACACCAAAATGATATCCTGACTCTCCTGCACCCCTGCTCTGAGGGCAGTAAAGATCCACATTTGTAAACTAGGTGTAGCCAAGTCTGACGCTTGAGGAAATGGCAGCAAGACTTCTGTGCTGGGGCCAAACACAGCAGTGTAAAGTCATCCTGGGGTAAGCAGGAATCCCTACTTAGGGCTATACGAAGGAAAGAATTTAAGAAAACTCATTAGATGAGACTGTACTGGACTTCTCTGGCAGTCCCTCATCTTCTGCACACACATCTCTTCTTGCATGTCATAGCTTTTAAAAACACAAGCAAAACTGAAATCAGTCTTTTACATGCAAATATATTTGTTGGGGAGAGACTTGATTCCAGCAGTGATGCAGCTTTTCCAGTTTCTGTAACTTGTACACTCCAAACAGATCAGAATTCCAGATGCCCTCGCTCTTCCTTGCTTTAAAAATAGTTCTGAGTGAAAAGTCATGTTACTCATTGTATACACATAAATCCAAGGCCTGAGTCTTCATTCAATTGCACTAATTTGTTTGCCTTCATTCTTCTCAATTTTTGTCAGCATAAAGTACGAAGGAGGAGGGAGCAGCCTGTTTGACAACTGCACGTATGATTAGTTTTCACCAGGTTTTTTTCTTGCCTTTTTGACGAATTAAACAGCAGACTGAATTGATGCACATCCACTCATTTCCAGAGCGCTCTCCCAATGCACAGCAGCTATTGGCCCTGCCTGCATCTCTTCCTACAACTCTTTAAGAAATTTCTCTTTCTTTGCAGATATGTATTTGAGAAATGAGAAGGTGCATCTCAAACACTGATTTAAGACACCACGTTTTGATTTCTCCAGTTTTCTTACAGAATAAGATTTGGAAACCTGTACTGGAAATTATTTCTTCTCAAAATCAACCCAGACAGGCTGCTTTGCATAAGCTACTCACCCAGATAGCCTGCAGCACCTTTTTATAACCATGCTCTAACCCACATGTCAGCCCCAGAATCCCAGGACACATTTTGCCCAGGGAACCACACACTGCTGTTACAGCAGTGGCCTTGTTTTGGTATCACTGTGGCTAGAATCCTTCTCTCCTTATTGCTCAGAAAAATTAAACACATTTCTCAAAGGCTGTAGAATTTACCCTTCCCAACTAACACTACAATCTATCATGCTTCAAGTGTCAAACATTCAACAACAGTTCTCAGACAAGCTGCGGCAGCCAACTCGCAATCAGGTCAAGTTAGCTGAAGTTTTCCAAGTGAGAACACAAAGATTACAACATCTAAAATTATGGTCATAAGTAACCAGTGAAAGTGATTATTTATTGACTGTGACTATGAAGTGAAACTCTCCGAATAAGGCTTAGAGTAGTTGTACGTGTTAAATGTTTGCAAATTTGGCCCTAGCCTGTCAAGTACCAATATTCAACCCCAAACCCCTATTGCTATAGTCAATCCTGTGGACTAGGCACTAGGAGAGATGCAGCAAGTCAAACTTAATCCCACTGGTCATCATCGTGTTTAACATTGTGCTTTCTCCCTACAGTGACAGCTTTTCACAGTGCCAAACAGATTCACTTCACTTTGAGTATCAGCAATGCAGAACAGCATCTTCAACACTGATTTTCATGTGTGCCACAGGGCATTGCTCCTACCACATTACACTTCAGTTACTTAGTAGAAGCACGCAATTCTGCCGTAGCTAAAGCCCTTCCCAAAAAAGCAGACTTCCTCCTGACCGGCAAAGCCAAACCAAGCTTGGAGACCTGATCAACAAGAATGTAGAAAGCTTTTCTGTACCGGTGAATTAATTTATTATTTACTAGTTCTCTCAGTGCAAGGAGACTTTCCATAGACTGTGATGGATTTCAAGGGCATGGATTTTCATGAGACATGACACAAATACCTTGAGATTTTGGGTTTGCGTCCAAAACACAAGACAACTAGCTGCCATTCTTACAGTTAAAAAACTAAATAAAATATGTATCTACACACACATGCCACACATAGCCTCTCCCCCAAAACCGCAGTTACACATCCACATCAGCTTTGTACCTATGACAATTTACAGCACTCATAACCTGATGTTAAATTCCCATAATAATGAAGCATCCATCTTGGGGGGGGGGGGGGGGGGGGCGGAATCTAAGTGCAAGGATCATTTGAGTACCAGCTGCAGTGTCTGTGTGCCTACCCACTGACAACAAAGATTACAAGGGACAAATCAGCTTATAACATCCATATTTCTTTCCTCTCTCTGTGCAGACAGCTGGAACATCCCTGTGCTAAAAGTCTCTTTCAGATAAGATAGCCGTTTGGTTCAGAACAAAGAGAAAATAATCAGTGTTCAGCAATGTATTTTCTGAAATGTGCACTCACATGCATGCACACACACAGAGCTCAGAGCGCTTCACTCAGAGCTCTCAAATCCCTCTTCAAATAGAGATGGCTTGCTAAATCCCAGCTCAGAAGTGCAGATCTGAGCTGATTTCAGGCTGGGCATGAGCATTGAGGCATCAGACAACTTATAGCCTGGCTTTGTGCCTCAGCCTACCTATAAATTTTTAAAAAACCCTCTCATTTATTTACCTTTCTGGGTCACTTAATTCTTTACTCTTCTGTGGATTGCTTCTTGATTCTCAGATATAGAGCCCTCTACACCAGCCAAGCAGTTATTACTGTAAGCCTAGCTGTACAGGAACAGAGAAGAAAACTGATATTTGATGCATATCTCATGTCTCAGATTTTGAAAAGGCTCTGAACTGAATACACACCTTATTAGTACAGGCAACAAATGAGGGAATCTTGTTCCCCAGAATGTACTTAAGAGTGTTTTTGGGGTTTTTTTTAAGCAAATAAACAAAAAAAACCCAACAAGCCAACCTACCATAGGACATCCTTTCAAATTAAGATCTGCCTCTTTTTCTGCAAGTGGCTGTAGCATACCTGTACAGCCAGGGACTCGTTTCTAGCTGTGGTAAATCAAGAGGATGCAAGCATGTTCCTAAAAGAACATGAAGACCACAATCAATTTCACAGATTCTAGAGACAGAAGGATCCATTAAATCATTTCACCAGACTTCCTGAATAAACCACATCAAATAGTTTCATCCTGCTATATCTGATCAACCCAACACAAATCATTTGACTTTCATAAAAACATTATTCCAATATCCACCTCCATTTAGAACTGCGTGGTTTCAATGGACAGTTGTAGTGTTCTAGGCAAGGCCAGAATTTTGTGCCAAGTTTTCAAATCCCATTTTACTTTGAAAACTTTTCTTCCCCTGTTTGATTGAGGCTGTTGCCTACTGGGGGGGGGGTGGTGTGACAGAAGAAAATCTAACTCTCATGTAAGCAGCTTGCCGTTCAAGCTTAAAGTTGTCATAAATTTTATAGCTACAGTAGGCAATGTACAGAAAGGATACGGGAAAATAAGTGGTTCACCATCAGATAAAGTCACCATCATTGTCAAGGCAACTGGCAGATAAACCGAAGTCAAGGCATCCTGGATCCAAACCCGTACTTTGAATAATACACAGTAATAACCTGATTAATATTAATTATGCCTCTGCAAAACCAGCTTGTTTAGGAAAATAATATTGCAAATTCAGCCTCACAGAAATAAATCAGTGAGTTATCAGTGAAGTTGCTTCAGAGCTTCCAAACCATTCAGAGCACAGAGCTGATCCCCCCATAAAAGCTGTTTCATTTTCACTGCCTGCCTCCTACCCTCTGCATTTTTAAAGCAACTAAAAAGCTCCTGATGTAACAACTCCTTCATGCTGGATTTCAACCCAAGCTTATGCCAGCGTGAAAACACAAGTCAGTCGCCAACCCTTCCTGCAACATTTCCACCCACAAAGAAAATTAAAACATGCTGAAATACGAAGTTCACTACAAGACAGCAGACGTTTAATGCCAAATACTGCCTTAAAAACACCAACAGCCATTTGCAATATCACCATGAATCTCCAGACATCAAATCAGCACACAGCAATGAGACTGAAGCCAACGCAGTCCTATAAAAGAAAATTAATTTGCTCAGAAACAGGCCTCATTGAAGATGAACAGAATGCTGGGAAGGGAGGGCATTTTCTCTCTGTGCCATAAATATCAACAGAGGGAGAAAATAAGTGACAATCTTAGCCACGCAAATGTTTTTGCACTTAGACATCAGCAGAAAGTCTGCTGAGTGTGCTGTTAATGAAGTAACCAAACTAAAAATAAAAAGCACATCCAAACCCAAGCCAAGTTTCCCATGGGACAGTTGAGTTCTCCACTTTGGATTAGGTTTACTTTAAACTAGAAGTCTCAACAAATATTTGGGGGGAGGGGAATCCCTCTCCTTTTCACAGAATCATAGAATTGTTTGGGTTGCAAGAGACCTTTAAAGATCACCTAGTCCAACCCCTCCTGCCATGGGTCAGGGGCATCTTTCACTAGATCAGGTTGCTCAAAGCCATAGGGATTGCTCTGTACTTCATGAATCCAGTTTGCTACAGAAGCCAAACGACATTCAACACATTTATTCCATCACCCTTCACTCCTGACTTCCAGGTAACATGAGGACATAAGGACAGCTCAGTCTGACCTCAATAGCATACACTATGAAAGATCCTACAGTTGGATTTCACAGTAGTAGCAGAATTAATCCTCCCTTGCTAGTTATTCTCTTCAGAAAAGCAAATGAAACATGTCAGAAAAGCATTAGGTTTGGCTCCTGCAAACAAAACCAGAGCCCCTGTCGCCCACTGTAGGTGGGAGGTTGTGTGTGCACACAACCTACAAACTTTAGAATCACAAAATCATAGAATGGTTTGGGTCGGAAAGGACCTTAAAGATCACCTAGTTCCAACCCCCCTGCCATGCGCAGGGACACCGTCCACTAGATCAGGTTGCTCAAAGCCCCATCCAACCTGGCCTTGAACACTTCCAGGGATGGGGCATCCACAACTTCTCTGGGCAACCTCCTCCAGTGCCTCACCACTCTCATAGTGAAGAATTTCTTCCTTATATCTAATATAAATCTACCCTCTTTCAGTTTAAAGCCATTACCCCTTGTCCTATCACTACATGTCTTTGTAAAAAGTCCCTCTCCAGCTTTCTTGTAGGCTCCCTTCAGGTACTGGAAGGCTGCTATAAGGTCTCCCCAGAGCCTTCTCTTCTCCGGGCTGAACAACCCCAACCCTCTCAGCCTGTCTTCATAGGAGAGCTGCTCCAGCCCTCTGATCATCTTTGTGGCCCTCCTCTGGACTCGCTCCAACACGTCCATGTCCTTCTTATGTTGGGGGTCCCAGAGCTGAATGCAGTATTCCAGGTGGGGTACAGAGTAGCGGGCCCCATCTGGAGTACTGCATTCAGCTCTGGGGCCCCCAACATAAGAAGGACATGGACCTTCAGAACAAAACTCGGCATGTTAAAGAGCATGCCAAGATTCAGGGTCTTGTCAAATGTTGTAGGGAGCATTGCGTTTTGGACTCACCTGATTAAATCCACAAGCATTCAAATATTGCTGCTTCTTGAACAAGCAAACGTCCCAGCCACTTCAGTGAAAGTTTTGCCAGAGGGGAAAACCTAGGCCATTGGTTTTAAAAGTTGGCCATCAGTAACACAGACACTCATGGCCTTCATCAGGAACTGTAAACAAGAGCACTCCAACTGTAACATCATATACCTGTAAACAAGCTGGGCCCAAGAGGCCCCATGAAGCTCTGTACTGTTGTAGTTATGCTGCTTCTGATGCCAGATCCAGTTCCTGGCAGCTCGCTCATCCACCCCAGCACTTCACCCATCCCCCGTAAATTTAGGCCCATTCAGAAATCCTTGAGAGAAGATCTGATGGGTTTTTTCAGATCTCAGTCTGATGAGGACAATGTTGTCAGTTCATCCCCAAAGGAGCTCAGTTAGTTGCTGCAAAATTGGGGAAAGAATGGGGAGGGGAGGAGAAAAACGTGTACTGACCTCGTGCATCGAAGAATTCATCATCGGAGCTCTCCACAGAGTCTTTGAGGACGTTCTGCATGTGCCACTGAGCACCACTGAATCGGCGCGGGCCAGCTGGAAATACAGAGAGACTCACGTTAACTGAAGGGAATGCTCACCTCTGCTCCAGGCTTTAAGAAAAAAAAATACATTAATAAACAGTTTGTGTAGATGGCTCAGGAGGATCATTTTGGTCAGCTAGACGTTCTCAGGATGGCACAAAAATTACACCTCTCGCTTCCACCTAACAAAAGCGATTAAAACAAGTTCTTGTTAAAGATAAGCCTGCATCACTTTCAGCTAATGCAGTGACTTGGAAAGATAAATTCTTCCCTGTTGAATTCACCAGGCTGTTCAATTCCAACACCCAAACTGTACATTGTTTCTAAGACACGAAGCAGCATTTCCCCAGGACATGGCAGTAGCTTCCATTTAAATTCAATTTCACTTCTAAAAGAAGTGCCATCCTATTTGGCTCATAGATTTACAGACAAACTACTGAATTCTCACTCACTGAGCTGTTTTCATCAGACAGCTTTGTTTTGCTGGAGGCTGGGGCTTTCATTTGAAGCTTGCCATTTGAAGACACGAAGGGAAAACCACATTAGAACAGGTACAGTAACAGATATAGTCATGACAGCTTAGATGGTCCCAATAGATTATCATACTCAAACTAATTTGTAATTAGTAAATCAGACCTGCCTATCTATATCAGTTCTCCCTACATCTACAGCAACCCAACACTAGAAAGTAGTAGTGAAATATATTGCCTTACATTAACAATAAAGTCTCCGCCAAATCAGTGGGGGGCCAGGGATCAAATCTACCATATCCATAACAACACTACAGCTATTGTAGGAAGGACCCTCATTACCAACCAGAATAGTGTCCTTGGTTTTATTCATTTCTCCAAATCATGACATCAGACCTGAAATCTAATATCCTGAGGCCCTGTCCACAAAAGCATTCTCCTTCTCCCAGTAGTAAAAGAGCAACTCAAGCAGGGGAGGCATCCTTCTACATTATTGCAGGGAAAACATGCCACTAGGTCACAGCCTTTTGTTCTACTTTTACTCCATCTATAGCTGAAGTAATCAGAAATATAAATGAAAGGGGGTAGGAGGAAGCAGATTTTAGCTGGCCAAGGAGAGAGTAAAAATAATAATCAGTTAATAGCATTTTAATAGCTTAAAAAAAAAAAAACCAAAAAGCGCAAAAACATTCAAAATAATTGGTTATTAAGTAGCCAGTGTTCATTACAAGAGTACAGTGTGTATTGGGAATGTGTCCAGTGATATCTGGCAGCTACCAGAGAATGCATACAGATCATTACATTTACTGTTACAGATTTCTGGAACCTTTTACTAACGATAGGGAACGGCAAACTGAATTACTCCTTTCCAAACAACACCTTGCTGTCCCTCCATTCAAATATATAAATATATCTTAAAACTTATCACCAAAGTCATCAAAATAGGGGTAGAAAGAACACTATTCTGAACTTCTAACAAAGAAAAGTCTGCATTTGGTCAATGCTTGGAAAAGCAGGAATTCCAAAATCTCAAAGCACGAGAATGGGAAGCACCACAAAAAGCCAGAGTGACAGATGGGAAAGGGAGAATTTGCAAAATTCAGTCTTTGGATAAGAGCCCATACACTACAAAAGAGTGGAAGGAGGGAATAATCTGCCTCACCTTTGGAGATGCTAGATCTGAAAAACAAAATATAATACTGTTAGTCTTAGTAGAAAAATTCTTCAGTAAACTACTCTTTTTCAGCCTTCTGTAGAATATTAGATTCCTGATCACAGGAAGATCTACGAGCAGCCAGAAGCAAGGCAGTAAACTAGGAAATTAATGAAGAACCTATAAATGAGAGGCAGGTCCACAGAACATGAGAACAAGAATGAGACAAAGAGAATGATGAGAAGGCAAAGGACTGCCTCAAATATCTCAGAGAGTGTTCAGAATTTTCCTCTGCAAGAAAGTAGCTCCTCGCTCAGCTACCCTGGTCAATCAAGTATCTGTAACTGAAGCTGAATGTCTGTGCTATGGATGTTTATTAAACCACGGGAATATCCAAACTAAGACAGACTTCATTGGTAACACACAGTTAATACCTTTTGGGGTCCTGTAGATGCAGATACTCCCATACTGAACATAAATTTCACACAGAGAAAATTCTGCTCAGATTTTCCAGACCAGATGTCTGTACTGATGATAGTTCTTCCAAGACTTAAAAACTGAGGAGTCTGATTTTCATATATTTTGAGCATTCAGTGACTCCACAAGAAGCCAGGGGGCTACATTTGCAGAAACAAACAAAAATGCCACAACAAAAAATACCCTCTTATGGCAGCAGATAATTTGTTTTGAAGAGACATTTAGGGGCCTGACTGTTACCTTCTCTGCACTTTTTAAAGCTGTATAACTGTATGCCTCTAGTCAGGCACCACAAATGCAGGTATCCAGGGCCAGCAAATGCTGGGAAAAAGAACAAACAAAAACAAACCAGAAGAAACAAGTATTTGGCATTTTGGATAATTATTTTCAGGCTTTGTCTTGTCATGATTTTAAAGATTCTCCAATTTTTGTTACGTCAGTCAGCTGTATTTCCCATGGATTGGTGAAATCCCATTCAATGTGGTCTTGGGCTTCCATAATTCTCCAGCAAAAGCTTAAGATTTAAGACCAGAAGGACCCACTCGTTCTTCCTTCCTTTTCTTCTTTGCCTTCCTGTCCCCTTGCAAAATCCACCTCCAAAGAACAAATACTAGAAATTGCAGGATTAATCCAGCACCTGCAATACGTGGGCCAGTTCCTTCCATTTCGTGGTGTATGCCTTCTCACCTCAATTTTGATTTGGTTCCTCTGCTGAAGACAGCCAGTTCTTCTGGGAAGAAGCTGTCTGATACTGCTTGTTTTTACCTAACAGATTTTGAGACATTGCTATGACAAAGACAGCAAATAACATCAAGAACACTACAGAAGTCACTCAAGAGTAAGGTAGTTTAAGCATCTGGATGATTCACTGATTTGTATCCGATAATAACAAAGGCATTTTTAGCATGGTTTTCTTAATCAAATAAAAATTCATTCAGATCAAGATATACATGACTCTGCTCCACTTCTGCATACCAGAATTGAACTACAATTTAGAATTGCAGCATTCAGAATGCAAGATATTTATCAAGGAAGTCTCCTGGCACGCAGGAAAATAAAACGTAAGAAAAAAAATTTAAAAAATCAATTTTTCATTCCAGAAATTTTCTGCTGGATTGTGGAAATAATCTTATCTGCATGTGACTGGAGGGAACAAAGCACTGTTACCAAAAAAAAAAAAAAAAAAAAAAAATCTCAATAGAACAACAAAAGAAACCCAAATAAACTCAGCCTTGGTACAAAACTTCATTTCTTAAGGACTGTATTCATTACTTGACATTTTGACCGTCAAACACAGATTAATTTGGAGCACAAAAAAACCCAAGAAGGTAGACCTCAGTCCTTCAAGAAACCAAGTATCCTCAGCTCCCATGTAATAGGACCCACAGTCTTCACAAGTCAGTGGAAAGGCTAAAGCCAAGCTCCATGGATTGTCCCTCTCCACCGGGTTACAGGAAAAGCAACAGGACACATTTCCATGGGTGCTTGCTAGTCTTTAACAGTTCTCTAAAGCAATTGGGTTTTCAGTTGTCAGTAAGCATTAGCAAGTCGTTACTGTATTTACTGTGGACTTTGTTTTCACAATACCCTCAAGAACACAAATATTTCCTTCCCATTATATCAGAAATGACAGCCACCTTGGTGGTTTCAACACTTAAAACACCTACAATTACATGTTACATATAATTATGAATCACAGTAACTTGTTTCCAGCTAAACTTTTCTTGTTCAGACTCTTTCATATTGCCACCATGGCTCCCATGTATCACAGCATGTTAATTTATGGTGTCTCCAATGGAATTTCAAAGTCTAATTTGCATGTTGAGGTAGTAATTTGCTAAGGAGCAAAAATAAAAACTCAGTTCTTTAGATACATTGTTTTACAACAGATGCTATTCATAAATTTTACTTTCAGCTCACCTTGACAAAGTTCCCATTTATCCTTGAGATAAAAGTAGACTTCGGACATTTTCATTAACAACCTACTTGAATCTCTTGATGGAATGTAGAATAGCAATCCTGACAGCTGTGGGTAATGGAAGAGGGCAAGGTTTTTGGTAGCTGTACTTGAGTTCCACATACTCTTTAAAAAAAAAAAAAAAAATCCAATTCCAATTTTTGCTTCTTAATCCAATTTTTTTTCCACTAAAGGAAATGAAATCCAAGAAATAAGTCAGTCCAGAAAGCACATTTGTTACTTGTACAACCTCCAATGGCATAGCTTCTAAACATCTCATAAGCACAAATGCACTTCCCCTTACGGCACTCCAATCAAGTAGGGAACTGCTTTCTCTCCCATTCATTATGTAGGGAAAAAGATAATTCCTAAACGTACGGTAGTTAAATTAGTACAGTCTCTCACGTAGACAAGACCTCAGGATCCCCCCAGACACCTTGGCATTATTTCACCTGGGCCCCAATTTTTAAGCGCATAAGCTTTCACGCAAGGACCTAATCTTGAACTCACATTTAACTTCAGTTTCAAGTCCAAATGCTCTTTTGGGTTGATAACATCAGCATGCAAAAGCTGCGTAGGCTTAATGAGAACAAAATAATTGCTCAGATGCTTCTAAACCTGTTGTAATCAGTATGTCTAAATGCCTTTGAGATACCACCTGAATTGTTTTTCAGCAAAAGGAGGTAAAAACAAAACACGTAGGTTTACAGAATCACAGAATGGTTGAGGTGGGAAGGGACTCATGGAGTTCACCTGGTCCAAGCAGGTCACCTAGAGCAGGTTGCCCAGGACCGTGTGCAAACAGCTTTTGAATATCTCCAAGCAGGGAGCCTCCACAGCCTCTCTGGGAAACCTGTGCCAGTGCTTGGTCACCCTCACAGTAAAAAAAAAAAAAAGTGTTTCCTGATGTTCAGAGGGAACATCCTGTGTTTCAGTCTGTACCCATTGCTTCTTGTTCTGTCACTGGGCACCATTGAGAAGAAGCTGGCTCCTTCTTCTTTACAGCCTCCCTTCAGATATTTGTTTAGCTGGTGAGAGCAATACAAGACCACTGACCAAACACCTCAAATACAACAGAAAAAACATCACTGAGTACTTGCTGTCACCTCACCTCTCCATTTCCAAGGCTATCTTCCCAGTCCACTATGCTCAAGACCAATACACTTCCAACTTCTACAGACTACCATTAAGTAAAGGTATCACGGCTGATACCTATTACTACATTTCCTAGCTGCTGCAAAGCGTATTCATCCCAGCAAAGCAGAGAACATTCTTCCTCCTCAATGATGCATAACTTCCCAAGGCCAGCCCACTAACAGTAATTACAGAATACAGTTGATTGCACTTAAATCCCCACAGGGTGCAGAAAACTGTTTGCTACTGAAGCCATGTTTGACAGTCTCATTAGAGAAAGAATGCTAAACAAAAGCTTAAAAGCTATGTTTCTTCTAAATGAAGCAGTGGTACTAGTAAGTGCTCATTTCACATTTTCACCTTTTTTACCTCCGTTTTTATTTCTGTTTAAGAAAACCTCTGTAACAATATAAATTGTGCATATTTAAATTGTTTGTTAAAAAATACCACTGCAAAAGCCCCACACAATACACCATCAGGCATTAGGATCACACTTGGTACTGGGGGTTTTCTTCCATCAAGCATCCACTTGAAAAACTCCAATTATGCATTCACCTGATACAGTAAGTATGATTCACTGAAGACTCATTCCTCATTATGATTATTATTCATTTACTATGATTCATTGATACAGTAGAGTGACTGTTTAAAGACTTTGTAGCAGCCACTACTTTTCCTCAACTCCCAGTTCCCTTAAAAATATAGATAAATTTGTACTCATTTTAAGAAAAAGAGAAAAAGAAGATTCTCACCCTGAGCTGTTTCCAGACCAAAATAAGGAACAATAAAGCCAACGCAGACTATTGTGCACACACAGGTGTTCGCAAGTGTGCAGATAAGAAGCCTTGTGACATGAAGGAAGTGTCCTAGGGAGACAGTTCCTAACTGTGTGCCTCAAGCTCACACTGCTTAATTGCAAACATGGCACAAAACGGCATGGAACTTTATTGGAAAGGGAGCAATCTACAAACTCTGTAGTGGCAATGGTGATGGAGGAAGCATAAGCAAGAGAAGATATACTGGTGGGGAAAAAAGGCATTGGAGAGGAAGGAAAGCGAGGACAAGTAGACCTGTGTATGAAAGGCTCTGCATGCTTTGGCTAGGTCAGACAATGTCACCCAAGTAGCAACTCGGTGGGCAGATCTGAGATTTACAATGCAAGACTCTGCCCAAGCAAGCAGATAGGGCTCCTCAAGCACCCTTCATTTAAGAACCTCCCAGTTAAATCTTTCCTCATCACCTTGGCATCCAGCGGGTCAGAGCATTAGCTCATATGCTAGCAACCCCAAGAAATCAACATGTCTATATTAATTTGTCCATTTGAATAAGGAAAATGTGTTGCAAAACGTTTAAAAGCCCTCTTCGTTCTAGGAAAAACCGTAGACCTGCATGTGACAGAAAAAGTTTAAATATAATAATGAAAAATAGTCTCCTATTGCAGCGGCCCCTGCAGATTTTCACACTGCACTTTACTTTGGCTTTTAGTGTTTACTATCAACAAAGAAAACTCTGAGAGTTCTGAGACAGATTAGAATCATAGAATGGTTTGGGTTGGAAGGGACCTTAAAGATAATCTAGTTCAACCCCCCTGCCACGGGCAGGGACAGCTTCCACGAGATCAGGTTGCTCAAAGCCCCATGCAACTTGGTCTAGATGATTCTAAAACTCTAACAAGTTTTATAGAAGTTTTAATTAATTAATTAAAATGTTGAAATAGGACACATCTTAACTGCTTTGAGTTTAGAGGACTTTGATTTGAAAATATTGAAAAGTTGACCTTCCTATCTAAGATTCTAATTGAATCTTACCAGTTAATAGGAGTTTTACACCCTTACAAGAAAAGGAAGTATTAGCAAGTCTATTTTACAGACAGGCACTCCCAGGCACAAACAAATTACACAGATGGATCCAAGTCTCATTTTTGTCACTGATCTTCCTTCTTATACAGTTGCCTGACGATGAAAGGCTAAGGGAACAGGGCTTTCTCAACCTGGAAATGAGGCGGCTTCAGGGGGAGCAGATAGCAGCCTGCCAGTGCCTGTGAAGAAAGTGTCAAGGAGGCAGAGCAAGACTCTTCACAGTGGTGCAGGAGAGAAGAACAGGGGAGACTGGGTGCAAGTAGAAATGAGCTTCATATTGGGTTTTTTCTTAAACATTTTCCCCAGAACAAAATCATTCTTTGGAAGCAGCTGCCCAGAGTTGCACAATCTTCATCCTTTGAAATTTTCAAGGCCCAACTGAATAGAGCCCTGAACAACTTGATGTGCTCCCATAGCCGACCCTGCTTTGAGCAGGAGGTTGGACTAGAAACCTCCTCAGGTCCCTTCCAATCTGAATTGTCCTATAAACCTAAATCAGATGGGGGAAAAAAAATGTGATCTGCTGGGGTAACAGGAAGTAATGGAAACATCTGTGGATGCACTGAAGAAAAATTTATGGCAAAGACCACATTCATTCACAGAGTACTGGCAGGAGATGTTTCTGCTGTAAGAGTAAACAGGAGGTAGTATGAGAAATCGGCATTGGCCAAACTACTGGTACAACAGGGCAACCTCCGANCAACTGAATAGAGCCCTGAACAACTTGATGTGCTCCCATAGCCGACCCTGCTTTGAGCAGGAGGTTGGACTAGAAACCTCCTCAGGTCCCTTCCAATCTGAATTGTCCTATAAACCTANAGATATACAGATCTGAAGACTATGAAGTGTACTTAGAAGCAGGCTGGCTCTATTACTTCAAGTTCATAGCAACCAGCCAAGACTGTGCCAGGCACTGCAAAAACACAGAGCAGCAGACATCCTGTTACCCTGCAGAACACACAATTCAAACACCTCGTTTGGAAGAGAAGCAAATTTCCCCAGCATTCACAATTGAGTGGGGAAGGTCTGATGGTTTGGTTCAGACCTATTCTGTCAAATGTATTTATTTATGTATTTTTAAACACAGTTGTCTATTCTGAACATATGACTCATTTTGAAAACCATCAGGCATGATTCTGGGAAACAGAAGAGCTTGGATTCCATTCTCACCCCACTCCAGACTCCTTTTTCATCTCATGCAAAACCAAGGTTAATATTTCCAGAAGAAGCACTAATACCTATACAGTAGAAGCACAATGGAAAAGTGCAATTGTCAGACATTGGTATTACATTTTAACTTCATATTCCATTTTAAAAGTCAGCTAACATTATATTCTGTGAAAGCATTTTCTTCCCTCCCTTCTAAAGATAATGGGAATTAAAAGGTTTCTAAGCATTAGATATGTTATAATCAAATTCTCAGCCAGTTTTTCATTTCTGGGTTTTCACTGAAGATTACAGATTCATCTGCTGTGTGTTTAATCCCATCAGAAGCACTTTATCTTCACTGTGCTGAGGCCCTTAGGACACAAAGTGATTTTCTAAGTCATGCAAAGATCATGAGACAGGTTCTTCTGTTTGATTTGTTTTGGGCTTTGTTTTGTTTTTACCAGTCAGGTTTAAAGTGGGTTCTCTGAAATACAGATAACAGCTACCTGGATCAGGAGTACTACACTACAACCACCTGCACTTTTTATTGGAGTTTCAGACAGGGCTACACTGCATTAAAGGACACAGAGACAAAAACAGAAATGAAAGAAAACTTGGAAACAAACTCAAAAGTGACAATCGCTGTTTCAAGTAAATCTCAACATGGGCAGACAGCTGACTATTATGGCTTATCTTGTAGATAAATGCATAGCTAATAAATGTTTAACCAATAAATTCCTAAACTAGTAGTTTAGCTCTACCACACTAATTCCACCTTTTCAAGCTGCCTAGGCTACACAAGGCCTCATCATATATCCAGAAAAAGCTTTCAGCTGTATTGTTACAGATTGCTCTTCTAATGAATCAAGTAATGAATATCTTATGAGGCTGGATAAAGGAGTTAAAACACGAAAGTGAGGAAGGTACAACAGGGATACATTGCACATCAGAGGTAGGGGACAGCATGCCCAAACAGAACAACCATCTTCAGGTCACACAGTTGATGTCTTCACCCTTTTATAATAATTAAGGTGAATATAAACCACCAGCTTTTAACACAGCCTTTGAAAACTGAAGTTGGAAAAACCTGCAAGCAGTTTCTACCCTTTCCCTCCAAGGCTCCTTATGAGAGAACCAGCATTTTCTTCAGTAATCTTACTGATGTTTTAAAGCTAACATTTTGGTTTGGTTTTCAGTGACAAAAGCCTTCCCCTCAAGCCCATTTTCCATACAAAGTGCCTAAGAGTTATTCTGTTAAACATCCAGTTTTCCGTCTCCAGCCAAACAAACTACTACTTTAGCTAACAATGTTAGTGCATAATAAGCACTGAACATTATTTAAAAGCTCTTAAAATTTTAAAGAGCAGCAACATCAGTTTGAAAAAGATGTACTCTACTGTTTGGGTTTTCCCCTTTACTTCTGACCTATGGAAATTCAAAATCAGGCTGATAGCTGCTGCATTGCAAATCAAGCTCTTACAGACACATGCCTGAGGAGAAAGGATGCTCTTTGCATGGGAGTTAAGAGTTGAAATGCAGCCATGTTATATGAAAGACAGACAGAAAACACTAAACCAGGATCAAACTGTTCTGAAGATTGTACAAAGACTCAATCAAAGCTCTACTGCTACTGTTAACAGACCCCAACATAGGTCACAGACACCTTATGGCCAACACAACCTTATGCCTTTCCAAGGAGGGGAAAAGATCATCACAGGCTTCAATTCTAATACAGTGATGGGATTAGTCTTCACAACCAAAATCCTGATAGAAGTCTCATCTTTAAACAGTAAACTAAACACATGTGTAGACTTACACCTTGCAAATGTAGGGAGAAACAACTGCAACTCCTCTCCATTCCAGTGCTCTGCCTTTTTCCAGCCATTTATTATCCACATAAGACTAAGGCAAATATCTGCAACATTAAATGAGGCTAACAGCACCAAATCTGTCTTCTGGCGTAATTTCACAGAGGTCAAGAGTTATCTCAGGAGGGATCCATCTGTACTGATGAAGTCAGCCTATCAAATGAGTTTAAGTGTCTGCCTTCAAGCTCAGCAACCATAATGAAGCCATAGCCCTGTATCAGCCTCCTGTAAATAACTCTGGCCATTCATGCAGATGTTTAAACAATGATTCAGAAATCTGGCTACAGCATCACTTCACAGGAAAATCCCTGGCGCAAACTCAGATTAAAAGAAATATGTAGATAGCCTGAGAGTATATGCAGTGAATCCATATAATTCCACTTCATGTCCTGTTACTCATAATCTTCACGTGCAACAGAAGAAGTTTGCTTTCCTGTTTATTTCCTAGACCAGCAAGAATCCAGGTCTCCTTAAAACTTGCACAAGGAAAAACTGGTGTGGAATAACATAATCATTAACCAATATTAAACACTTATCTGAAGCACTCCAAAAACTTAAAAACCCCCATATATTCACGGCAGGTTTATGTTCACTACATAACGGTAGACAGATATACCATGGAAACAGAGAAAGTACAGTAAATCATAATTCCATCTCAGCAAGGGTGGGGGAAACTAGATGAGCCTGCATTAGCTATTTCCAATGAGGTGAAGAGCACAAAAGCTGCAGAGCGCCTCTACATAACCTTTATTTTCATTATTTACTGCCAATCAAATTTTACCATTTAGCTCACAATACAGGAAGCAATTAAAATAATTGATCCATCTCCTTTTTTTCCTAGCAGCAGCTTTTCTGCTTTTGTCTGTAGAGCAGACGTATCTTAAACCAGATCGAAACTGAGAAAATTGGCAGAGGTAGGGAGGCAGAACATGTAAGCACATATACGCAACACACACAAGCGTGTGTGCATGTAAATGAAATTGTGGTGTAGTCACTCCAACTTGAAAGATAAAAATACTCCCTGTGATGACACACGGCGCACTCTGATCAGAGCGAATGCATAGAAGAGAATGCCAATAAGCTCCTATTGCCGCAACTGCACAGACTGCATTTCTGAGCAGGCCAAGTTTCTGCACGTTGTCAATACCTCATTTACGGGCAGTTCTGCAACACTCTGCTCCACCACAGAAAGGGATAGGTTCAGCCATTTTAAAAAAGGTCACCAGAGGCTGAAGCCCACTGCGCACAAAGCAACCAGAGCAAAAACCTGCAAGGTAAAAGCATGACTTTCTTTTCTGTGGAGAAGCATTAAACATCCATAACCCTGTTACAGATTTAAGGAAGCATGTACGTCAAAGGGATCATTGGACGCCTGTCCAAAAGGGTGTGTCACCCAGCAACAACAAAAAGAATAGTTGGAAGAGCAACAATCTACAGTAAAAATTTTATGCATACGTAAAGAAAAGTCTCATGTATGACCCCAGAAGACCTTTGTAGTTGGGGGTGGTGGTGGAGGGCAGGGAAGAAAAGCAGACACCCTTCCTGAAGTGAGTTAAAGGAATTAAGAAAGATTGTGCAAGAATCCATAGAGGAGCAAATCCATTTCAAAACCAATGGTATGACAATGAATTGAAAAAAGGATGGCAGCTCAAAGCTGAAGTTAATTGAAGCATTAATGTTTCACTGCTATTTCCATTTTTCATTTTTACTTCCTCTTTGAATATGTTACCAAAAAATACACTGGGACCCTGTCCACCTCCTGGTGGCACCTGCTGGGTTTCAGACAGCTGACACAGAGGGTGATGAGCAGGTCTGTTAAGACAGAACTTGCCCAGATATCCTTTCAAACCCAGTATGTTGTACATGGAGGCAGAGCAAAGAGGATGCCAATAGTTCTATGCAGGCTGCTAACTGCATAGCTAGTGCATTGTCTGGAAAGTCACAGGCACAGAGGCACTATGATCAATGCTGCATCCCCAAATGCCATCCTAAATGCTTAAATACAGCAGCGAGCAATTGGAGTCATGTATTCTGCCCACCGCATGGGAAACTTAGCCAGCAGCTCCCACTGATAGCCACAGATGCAGTTCTCAGTATCTCTAAGTACAAGACCAAAAAAGCCCCATCAGTCCTTCTGTGGAGTCACTTTTATGTTCTTCTGACTGACGAGCTTAGAAACAGAATGTGGGGTTTTTTCCCCTGGGCAAACCACAGCCTCGTGCAAACCCACTGCGTCTCTGGCCAGCAGGGAGATGAAGCACAAGGAGGAAGGAATGGGTGCACAGGGTACTCAAGTGACCCTGTTACGCAACAAATCACTGCAGCACTCAGCACAGAGCCACCAACTTGAAAGATAAATGCAAGAGAGAAAGGACAAGTATATAGGTGGTTTGAATACAGATGAAGGAGAGAGAAAAGCTCATGTTTGGTCAGGGCCTCTGCTATAAACTCACCAGGGCAAGTCACTTGCAGCAGGATTTCTTCAACAGTAGCTAGTGCTGATCATGGAGTCGGACTGTGGCTCAAGCCTGTAATCTGGTTTCCCCAAGTCGAAACAAAGGTGCTACAGCCACGTGACTCTGGTCCAGTGTAACCTCATAATACAAGTCCCCATCTGTCAAAAACATTCTGGAGGTTTAACTTCGGTACCAGACAGCTTCATGACAAATCAGGCATTCTCTGCCTGCAGTCAGAACAGAAACGTAAAGCTAACATAAGCACTGTGTCAGCTGCTTCAGCTGGTCTGATGGAAATGTGATGGTGTACCCCCATGATCCGAACAGACGCTATTCTGCAGAATGACAACACAAAAATTCATAATGTCCATGACTGGACAGCAAACACAGCACTTCTGAAAATTGGTCATCTCTCTCTGCAGCCCTCAGCAATGAGACAAGGAGAAGACTTGATCGAGTCTCCACTGTCACCTATTTTTACTGGTCTCTTTCCCTGAAGAGCCAACACCACCTAGTGGGTGCCCAGACCTATCAGAATTGGATCCCAACCTCCTCTGCAACCTCTGCAATCAGGGTACACTAGCATCAGCTTTGTGATAAAGAAAAAATGTACTGGAGTTTACTAACAAAGTCCTTGGTTAATTTTTTTTTTAAAGATGGAAGTAAAATTGTTATTTCTAAATGAAAATACAAATCTAATAGTGCATTTCTATTAGAGAGGAAGTTACATGCTCACTTTTTTTTTTCCTGCTCTACTTCTGTTAAGACTCAGTTTCTGGTGTTTACTCCCTCCAACTGTTCAAAGTTCATTGCTGCATCCTGAAATACCTGGGTTATCAGTCTGCAGAGAATTCACACTTCATAAGGCCTCTTCTTAAGGACAATGTGCCAAGACTATCAGGCCTACTTCAGAGACACTTAGAGGAGTAAACAGGCCATTAAAGAACATCCTTTCCTGGCTGAAGGATTGGACTTCACTCCAATCTCACAGTTGCCATTGATTTGCTGGATGACATTGGGCATATTTTCTCTTTCCCCTGTCCTTTACCTGTCTCATTCACTTCAAGTTCTGACTGAAGGGTTTCCTATAAAGCTGAGTCCAGTTGCCCCAAGGGTTGCCTGGATCCTGTCAATGTTGGAGGAAAAAAAAATTTTTTAAAAAAAATTACCAGTTTTGTGGAGAACAACTGCTACCCACAGCCACACCATTACCGGATTCCCATTCCTGGTTCAGCTTGGAAGAGTTGAGAGGGTGCATCACAGGGAGGCCCTGATAACTCACTGAGACCAGAGAAATATGGGGCCCTGCTGACCCCACCCGGCATCAAGGCCACACATTTGAGCTGGAGATAACAAACCTGCTTTTTTAATGTTCACATTTTAATGTGTCACCTGCAGGCTGTTCATTATAATGAAATTCACTCTTTCAGTAGCTGTGATGCCACAACCTCAGCAGAAGACGAAAGGAATTAGCTGAGGTAGCTCACCAACTATAAGCAGAAGAGGCAACATGCAGAAGAGCTAGAGAAGCTGACTATAGACAGCTGGGCAACAGCAAGCTTGCCACCCACTGTCACTAAACAAGCCTGCAATCCTCAGAGCAGGCCTGCTGGCCTGAGAAACCTTCTGTACCCTAGCAGCAAGCACAGAACGGTATGGCATAAGCACGCTTGGGCAATGTTAACTCCTTTGACATGCCATTCCCAGAACTGATTTAAGTCAAGCTGGCCTTTGCCTTAATGATACACAAGGTAGGAAACACAACAAAGCCCCACTAACAGATATTCTCTGTTGTGCAGGTCAAGAAAGCCAAGCAGCAAGCTAAAACCCTCACAACCTTCTGGGAAGAGCCAACTGTACAAGCTGGTCCCATTAGACAGCTCTTGGAAAAGATCTTATTAAAACCTCATTCTCCTATCTCAGAGCAAAAACTCATCCTCATGCCCTTCTACTGTCAAGGCATGTCAAGTATCATGCATGTGCCAGAAGAGGTAAAATGCCTTCCTTTTAATGAGTCATGCTGAGAGAAGTTTCCAAAGTCATCACCATACGCTTGAAAAAGCACCAAAGGAAAATACTTTGAACTCTTGTTTCTTACTCATTACAGTGGCAATTAAAAGAAAAACAAAATAGAAAACAAAACAAACAAAAAAAACACTCACCACATTCGCAGTCATTCAGCAGTACAGGTTCTAACACAATGTTTATAAAAATGCTGTCTCCGTAAAATGGAAAAGAATTACCTTGAAACAGCAAGAAAACAATAACATGAGCATCAAGAAATTGAAAGAGAAAACATTCCAGGGAATAATTTTTTCCTGTAACACTAACAGCAGCTTAAGCCAGGCTATTCTCCAGAAAATAAAACTGCCTTCCATGTCTTAAAACATGCAGAAAAGCACAAAGTATGGGGCAACCCCAGCCTTACTGTAACACCAAGGGCCTAGTTCTCACACAGGGAGACTGCCTCACTGCACCAAGTGTCATGAAACGAGTATAAAGATATATCTGCAACAATCTTAAAGGCTTTTTTTTTTTTTTTTGAGCAGCTTAATGTTCCCATTCTTGGTAACACAAGCATCCTGCCAGCTTCTGCTCTATAAAAAGTGTGCTTATGCAGAGTAATTCAAGTGACAAATCTATTCCCATATCTCTAGACAGGCAGATATCCCTTCACATATGACAATGCTTTCCATCTGTATATGCCCTCTGGTTCATTATACTGACTGTTACCAGGGCTCTCAGGCCAGGGTTTGGGTTTAGCTCACATTTTCATATCCAAATTAGAGAAGCTTAAGCACTTGACCTATCTCAGTAATTAGGTCTAAGTTGTCTTGACAAGACCATAACATTTGAGCTGGAAGGCTCTCCTTAGTTTCCCTCAGTTCAGGTTACCATCGCACAGATCTCAAAAGCAGGACTGGAACTTGGAAAGACAAAATCTGACTCAGGTAAAAACGGCAGCCCTCTAGACATAGCTGTGCACGCTCAAAACAGACACTGAGCGTACGGTGCTACTGCAACTACTTAACTCTTGTTTCTCCACTCATTCAACTGGCACTGTTCAGCAAACAGGCTCTGGGGAGGGAATACGAGCAAATTAACTTCAAAACTTATCAATTATTTAACAGGGAGCCCACATTTCTATCTTCAAGGGAAGGAAAACAAATCTTAAAGAATTTAGTTCCCACTGAAGAACAGTTCCATAAGAGATATTTGCCTAATATGTTTGTGACATACTTTGGAGGCAGCCATCCAGCACACAAGATGTAATAAAGACAAAAAGGAGTGAAAACAAGAGTAAGGTGGGTTTGTTATGGTTTTCTTTCTTCCCCGCACAAAATTACTGAAAAATCTTGAGTAACAACAAAGACAGCCAAAAACTCAAGGTGCAAGCAAAGTGGATTCTGGTAAGTCAATACACACCCGATCAGCTACAGTGCCACCCAGAAAAGCTCACTGATAGTGCATAAATTCACTCTCTTGGCTTAAAATTGATCCATACCTATAAATAATAAGCAATGCATGATGTCTCTGCAGCATCTGCTCTTATTAATAACTGTTCTTTCCCATACATTTCTTACCACAATCTGCTTGGTTTTTGCTCTCTTCTGACCCCCAAGTTCTTTTGTTTTCTCTTTTGTTTTTTCTTTTCTTTACTCTTTGGCAGTAGGGGAGAATATCTTCTGATGTGTTTGTTCATTTTTAGGCTTAGAGAGGTTGTTTTGGTTTTTCAAGGCAGGGAGAGACAGAGAACAACTGACTCCAAGCACGGCAATTTTAAAATGTTTCTACAAAACAGTCCTGTTTCTCAGTAATAACCTTAAAATAAACCCCTCCAGCCAGGAAGAATGTGAATCTCGAGGCACAGCAACGTAATGCAGCAATGAGCACACGCAGATTTTCACATAATCTGTACAAGCCCCAAATATAAAGACAAGTGAAAAACTGCACCTCAATCCCTAATCAAAGCCCTTAAAAAGATGCCTGAGCACTTACGTACCCTTGAAGTCCTAACAAAGATCACTACTTACTTTGATGATCAGCAGAGTGCTGCTCTGTCCTGCAGCTCAGCCAAATCTCATTGGTAGTAACTTGAAGGGATGCAGAAGATGCCCGAGTTATGCAGAGTTTGTCAGAATCAAAAGCTGTTCTCTACAGGTTTTTCTGCTCTGGTGATGGTAGTAACTGCTCTTGGGACTCCTGCCCTTTATGTTCAACTGTCTAAGCTCTGATCCCAATGCCCAAGGTCAAAGAGTTTATCTACATTTACACCAGAGAAAGCTATGAAGTTGTATTGGGTTTACGTGGCAAGGTTTTGGTAGCAGGGGGGCTACAGGGGGCTAATCCACATCCCGTTGGTCACACACTGTCAAGCTCCCAAGTCTTAAGGGAACTGTATCATCTGCACAGCAAAGGCATGGAAGTCTTGACACCTGCCTACATAGGCTTTCATGAAACCACACAGTACAATTTAAAAAAATAAGTTTTAGAAGTCTAAAAGCAGTACAACATGGGAAAAAATAAATGTAGCAGTACTGAATTTCAGTGCCAGCACTGCAGTGCTGCGAGACGCATGACCCACAGATAAAACAGCTCTAACGTGTTTCAGGTCATTTGCTTTATCTAATCACTCCCGTTCTGGAGGCATTAAGATATTCAAAGCTTCTCTTCAAATCTATTCACTTTTAAATTTCCCTAGTAATTTATGCTTACAAGCAGTAGTAGAACATGGAAAGCTGTTCATTTCCCAGGTTTGTACTTCCCTAGTGTTGGATGGAGTGGCTTCCAGGAATGTTTCATACATGGAAGTAAGGTCCTGTCCAAAAGTGGAAACTGCCATTTCCCTCAGCCTCAGAGCCAATGCTGGCGTGACAGCTTTAAGGTGTCCACCTCAAGCACAGCATGCTGCCCACGCAAAATGGAAGTAAATACAAATGCACCTCCCACGAGGGAAAAAAATGCCACTGGTTGCACTAACACTTCCAACTTAAATTCAAAAGACCATGAGCACCTCCCTAACCAACACCACTCTAGTGTTACTTAACCTGGATTAAGTATCTCCTGATGAATAACATAAAATTGAAGGAGCTTATGGCTGAAGAAGAGCCTAAAAGGCCTTGCAGGGATTGTTGCTTTTTTGCCAGAACAAAAAACTTTCAGCCACTAGAATTTGCTGGGAAAGAAGGAAGGGAGGGAGAAGGCTATATAAATATAAAATTGTAAAGACTTCACAAGTACTCCGAAGAAAACAGCAGCTCCCTGTAAAAGAACTGCCACTAGCCTGGCTGGAAATCAGTAGAAGTGCTGGCCCCACAAAGAAAGCTCATGCTTCCAGTGACCTTGGAGTTTGATGCAGGATGTCAAGGGAGGGCAGGGAAAAGTGTCACAAATCTCCAGGCATAAATTCTGGCTATGAGAAAAGCCCTTGGGAGCATCAGTTTTATCATATTGCACTAGGAATGCTTCTAGATTTAGAAGCAGCTTAAACATAGCCACAGTCAGCAGCACAAGTCTGTGTAAGCTCACTGCAGCAGTTCTTCACATCTACATTTATTTGCTGGCTGGACTGCATTGCATCGCCCTAATACATTACTCTTATTGAGTCTGCTTCCTTCTGTGCCAACAGATTAGCATCAGCCACCTTAATAGGACTCTATTAACATTTCTTGATTGCATTAGACACTGGCATTGCCTGGACTCACTGATTTGATTTACAGTGTCAACTGCTGCATATTTTATTTTATTATTTTGTTTCAGAGAACAAAGAGACCAGCCCTACTTCAAAACACAGGCTAACTCCTCGGTAATGACACTTGATGCTTCTATGTCAGCGGACTTTATCAGATTTGTTGACTGATTCTTAGCAGCCATATTTCAGCAATTTTTGCAAGCAGGGTAGCAACTTAGATTTCATTTCAGTTGTTCAGTATCACAATTTCTGAGGACAGAAGGGGAAACCATGTAGAAATGCAATGCCTTTAACAGAAATCCACTACACCACTAATTTGCCAGTCACAATAGTTGAACATGTAGTAGTTCCCATAGGCTGTTGGGGCAGCATGACAGACTGACAGTAGGACACAAGGGGAACATTTCCAAGTGGCAGAAGGAGAGTTCACAGAAATGCACAGGTGCTTTTCTTCTAGGAGAAGCAGAAGCAAAGTTTCCTACCTAAACTGTTTTCTTTTGCATCGTACTGCAGGTTGCTACACTCGCCTGTTACAGAGGGAGCTGACCAGGGGCTTGCCCTGAGCACACAGCCACAATAACAGCAGGGGCGAAGACAAAAGCAGAGCCATCTTGCAGCACCATGCACAGAAGCCAAATTCTCTGCTTAGCCTAGCACTAATTGTAATTAATTGTAATTAAGATTAATTATAATTAAGATTGCAATCAGTGATTTTCTTCTGTAAAAAAGTCTTGCTTTTTTTCTTCAACAAAGAACAGCTGGAATTCCATTGGTACTTTGCTGCATCTGTGATCTGGTGACTTGAGATGAGGTGATGTGATGCATGAGTAAAATGCAACTTTGAAAAGCACTCTCTTGATTTTCCCTGCACTAAATCATTTCATTAATTTTTCTGCGGCTGACGCTATCACATATCTGCATGAAGACAACTCTTGCAGGACCTACAGAAAACAATTTTCCACATCGTAGGTATATTAGATCTGGGTTTGTGATTCACCATACTTTACCATACACGTCAACCTCACAGTAGCTCTCACTATATAAATTGCTAATTAAAAGCAAAGTCACTTCTGAATGTTGTTGAAAAAGAATCCGTTAAAGTAAGATTTTTTTAGATTTATAATATGCTCATTAGCCAATTTACCCACGTTAGACATTGATTTCCTTAGCACTAAGACATATAAACAAGGATCACAACTGATACCTATATGCTGTACAGCAGTAGCTTCCATAGGGGCGAGAGCAGCAGATACAATCAGTTTCATCCTCTTGTGATAGGCAGTAAAATAACAAACCGACCCCACACTAGAAGGAGCACCTAAACTCATCCCTGAAGAACGTTCAGCTGCTCTGACCCTCATTTAAAAAAAAAAAAAAAAAAAAAATCCTCTTCCCAGGAACATCCAGGATCTTACTCAACTAGGAATTGCTACAGAAATAGTTCCATGTCCTATTATGTGACACTCATACTTCTGTTTGAGGGCAAGTCAGACTGTACCTCTGTAGATGTCATCCAAATTTAGATGTGAGGCAAATTTCATCCTTGGTGTTTAGTGACTGTACATAGTTCCAGCAACCTGCAGAAGAAATAGTTCCCACTCGTGTATCAGCAGCTTCTAATGCTACCCATCCACAGAAGAAGAAAAGACCCACTATGATCATGCAACCTCTGATATGTTCCACAAATAGACCTAAGGAGCAGAACAGCCGCGGAAAAGGCCAATTCCACTTTCACCCACGAACACCAGCAGAGCTCATTCTCTCATAGTTTCATGAGAAAAGTATCCTGCTGAAATCAACAGTAGTTGAAGAGTGTATGTAAGAGAAGAATCGGGTCTAGTTTCCCCTGGTCAGGAGGCACAAACCCAAATTCTTTCCAAAGGCATTTCCTTGGTTGGTTGGTTGGTTTTTAAGAAATGTGGCAAACTGGCAGTGATATGACAATTAAGCAGTGCATGAGTGCACTTTATGCCATGTGATCTGAGGGTGTTTCTAAAAGAGAGAAAAAGAAAAAACACAAGAGGAATTAAAGTGGCCTTACTGGTCTGTAGCCAACATTCTCAGAGCTAAGGAAATGGAAGCAGAAAAACAGACATGAAGTGAAGTAAGGCCTAAGAGGCTCTGAAAAGCACTTCAAGAAACAAAGGTCTTCCTCTGAAAATTGAAGAGCTAATGCTGCTGATTCCTGATTTTAGTTTAACCACTTTCCTATATCATTTTGAAAGGCCTGGTGTCCAAAACCACTCATCCTGTAAGTCCCAAGCATCCTAAGACAGAACGGCTCACCACTGTCACTCAATAACTCCACACGCTCTGCTACCAGTACCAAAAATGCTGTTTCAATATTACTTGTTACGCAAAGATCGTATTTAAAATGCCTATCAAGTCAGGAGAAAGAAAAAGGATCTACTTGTTCCATTCCAGGAACTGGTATTACCTCTGACTTAGAATAAACAAATACTGTACACGGTAGGCCCCAGTTCTTTAGGTGCAATGCATGTGGAGATGAAATGTGTGCAGCGCACAGTAATACCTTCTGCAAAATGGAAGGAACATTTGCCTGCGGAAATTATGTCCTCTAGTGGACAGCACACTTTACCAAGATACAGGGCTCTGCCATTGGATCTAATGAGTTGAAAAGTCATTTTACAAACACACCGGGAAGTAAGCCTATCCCTGCTGTGAAACCGCAGCCATGTTACCTTTCTTCACTGGTTCTGCCCTCTCAGCTTGAACTAGCTTTTACAAACACTGACTGCAGCTGAAAAAGAAAACCATGACTCAAGCCATCACTGTTTACAGCAGAACTTCACCAGCAGGATCAGCACAAACACTTTTGGAATGAAATAGCAATGATTTTATACCTGAAGCATATTTGTGAGAGGGCAGAGTAGCAGAATAGCAGGCACAGTCCAGAAGCATCGGTTTAAGAATCACTCCAGCATCTCCTGAAGGCCCTCTTCTCCTTAACAACACACGAATCAATGGTTACCTCATCAGGCAAATAGGACAGATGGAAAGAAAGCAGGCTGATCTGAATGCTAGTCATACCAGCCCCTTGTGTGCACTGGCAGTATCACTAACGTACCAGGCTAGGCCAATAGACCACCCAGGCTCAGGTGTGCTTGTACCGGACCTTCCAGGAAGATGCATTCAAGCAGCCTGGGATAAGAACAACAGTTTTCATTGGATGTGATTACAGCAGTGGGCTTTCCTGTAAAACCAATTCGATATGATTCACGTCACTGTCATAATATTACAGACTTCAAGCTTTGCAGCACGCCCAGCAGTTTGCTACCTCTTTTGCTTGGCAATAAGCATTTGCCAACCAAGCTTAGACATAAGCACGTGCCACAGACACGCGACCATAAAAAAAGCACTCCTGAATACTACTGCCACACCAACCTAGTTAGCAGAGACAAAGTAGCACAAATGTTCTCACAGCTACTGAAAACTCAGTTTCTTACATAGCAAAGTATTGAAGACTGAATTAATCTCAACAAAAAAACCAATCAAAAATAGATTCTGTTGCACAGATTAAACCATTTCCACTTGTCAAAACTTGTTTTAGAACTCTGACCATTTTGAATTCAGGGAAAGTTTTCCTAATAAAATTAAAAAAGCACAAGTCATTTTTCCATTTGAAAAGAGATGCTGGGTAGAAGGAACGACCTTTGCTGTTGCCATTGACTGCTGTTGTATAATACTACTTCTTTCTGTTCTGCTGGTTTCAGATGCTTCCTGCCTACCCATTAAGTGATTTAACCGAGCTACCCACACGGTGTTACCTAGTGACTACGCAGTTAAGACTTACTGGAGGCCAAAATTACCCACTGTTATTTTCTAGTTTGTTTTATTTCTTCTTTGGTAAACGTAAAACTGAAGATGTACTTTAAAAAGATGTGAATTTAACTACTGGAGGCACTCCTTAGGCTCAGGAGCTCAGGCAAGGCAGAGGGAGATGCTGATCCTCCCTCCAGTTATTCCAGAGTGAAAACTAAAGTACGGTCAGAGAAGTCCTCACCCGTGCACCACCAGAAAAGAAGGACCGCACATGCCATTATTGTTAGCAGGGCCACACAGAATTCATCCAAAGTCGCACAATGAATCTGTAGCAGAGACTGGAACTGAAATGAAATCAGTTGAAATTCAAATTAAATCCACTGCAAGTGGAAGAGGCCGGGGGCAGGGTCAGGGTGGGAGGCCTATAGAAGCGTGAGGCCAAAGGAGAAGAGGAGGAGGCCAGAGGGGGAGAGGGAGAAAAATAAAAGTGGGAGGCAAGAGGGAAGTTGGGGAGAGAGCACATGCAAGGCCAAGGGGGATAGGGAAGAAAACAGTGGAGAAACAAGGCGGAGAGCGCTCAGAGGGGAAAGTGGGAGGCCAGACAGGTAGAGGAGAGGAGGAGGAAAATTAAAAAAGAGAACCTGATGGGAAAGATGGAGGCTGAGAGTGAGAGGAAGCGGGAGGGTGGGCTGAGGGGGAGACAGCGGGACGCCAGAGGGTGAGGGGGAGAACAAGGCCAGCAGGACAGGGGGTGGCCGGAGTGGGAGCAGGCGGCTGGCCGGTGGGGGAGGCAGAAGGGGAGCAGGAGGCCAAGGGGGAGCGTGCGCAAGGCCAGAGGAAGATGGGGAGCCAGAGTGGGGAAGGGGGAGCCCCGAAGGAGAGAGGGGGAGGAAAATAAAAGAGTGGCAGGCCAAGGGGAGGGGGAGGAAAATAGGGAGCCGGAGAGGGGAGGCAAATGAAAGAGTGGGAGGCCAATGGAGGGGGGGAGAGGCATCCAACCAGCCTAACTGGTAGCTGCTTATAAGGGATGTGATCCCCTTTCCTTCTTCCCACCAGGGAGGGCAGTCAGCAGACCCTGCAGTTGAGCCTGTGAAGACTGTAAAACCAGCAGAAAACAAACTTTCTAAAAATTTAAGATAACGAAGAGTTTTCCACCTGTTTGGTTCCCAGAACTAGACTTCAGAAGAGCTGGGGAAGCTTGGGAGCTGGCATGGGAAAGAGGTGGAAGTACGCAAGGTTTCTCTTACTGTTGGCAGCAAGCCACCAGACCATCAAACCATACCTTCCATTCGTGACCCTGCAGTACTCTAAGTACAGGCTGAGTCCTGCCCCGCTGAAATCTGTGTACACTTACAGTCTTGTGAATTGCAGACTTGGAAGCATTGCTGGCACTTCAGAAAGAGGACAGAAGAGGACGAATTAAAAGGAACAGAAGTGGGAGCTTTGAGGACAAGGACTAGGAGAAAGTTCCTGGTTTAAGAGGCAGCAAGATGAAAGGCAAGAAGTCAGGAGCCTGTAAGTGGAAGAAAAGGAGAAGAAAGGTAATCCTGAAAGGGCAATAAAACAAGCAGCATCTTAGAGTGAATAAAGTCACTAAGTTTATCAATCAGAGAAGCTGCAGCCCAGAGAAGAGATGTTACAATACTCCCTCTGAGAGCAGCCCTGGGCTGACAGAGGTAGTGTACTGAGACAGGATTTCTAAGAGGTGGGAAAAGTGTTGACAGGTACAGAGGAAAAAGGGAAGCATTAAGGGAAGAATAAAAGCAGTCAGTTTGGAAAGAAAGCAGCTTGGGACGGGAAGCAGAGAGGAGAAGCATCCTGAAGACAGTCAGCAAGATCAAGCAGATACCAGGAAAGGCTAGAAAGCGGAAAGGGTCAGGAGCTCCCTTTATTCTCATTGCGGCTGCATCAGTCCCTAAATAAAAATCAAAAGGAGAGCAAAGAGCACAGCTGACAAAGCCAGAGACATAGTTAAAGGCAGAAGAAAGTCCACACAAAACGCAGGTTCCCTTGTCAAGAAGTCAACTAAAAGAGCTAACTGAAGGAACAGTCCAGACACCACTGTGGTCAGAAGTACCCAGTATAACCAACTCCTCTCTCCCATTCCGCACTTAGTGTCTTTCATCTCATAGCAATTCAGCAACGTCAAGGCCCTGGTAACCTACTCTGTACATCCTTCAACTGGCAGTTCTGCAGCAGATGGTAAGGACAGGCATATATTTGCTTATTGAATACAGGAAACAAATCAAGAAACTAAGCCCTGCAGGCCTTTAAGCCCCTATTTTAAGGTACCAGTGACATTTCCAGTCTTGTACCTTATGGGATTACTGGTGAGACTGAAGAAGAGACAGAGGAGTTTTAACATGGCTGTTCAGGCTCCAAATCCTAGATCAAGCTTTCCTGTAAATGTGGTACATCTCTTAGAGCCATTTCCTGATGCTTCAGATGCCAGCTTCCCCACAGCAGAAATTAACTTCACCCTCCCTCTCAGCAGTATCATCACCTCCTCCAAACTCACTCCCCAAAACCAGAGAAGATATGAATATTCTCTAACCTTTTCCTGCAACGACTGTAGGTGGACTGCCTGCATCACATCAGAAAGACTCTACTTTCACAGTGCAGAAATTTTGGCTTTCTGAGGAGGATCTGGCATTTTTGAGTCACTGCTGCCTGTTAAAAAATGAAGTAGAAGAAGAGCGGATACCACACCACCCCCACAGGGACATAATCTGCAGTTGTCACTACGTGGTTTTGCAACCTACAGTCCTGTAAATGTCCAAGCATTTCTGCGCAGGGACTATTCCAAGCGCTTAAGATCTCGAGTCCACTAGGTGAGATCTGGCTACGCAAATGAGTCAAGTTGACCACCTCTAAAAGCCCTTTATAAGCACACGTGTCATTCAACGGTGATCAAGCAGCACATTTCATGGCTACTAGAACGATGGTCTGTCTTTCTCTTCGTAATAAGGCTACAGCACTGGCAGGGGCCGCAAGGCAGGGTACATACCAGCAAAACAGCCACAACATTTCTGTATTTGTGCATATTCCAGCTCACGTTGATAAACTCAGTCGACTCAATTTATAAAAGCAGCACATTTCCCCTGCTCCTAACCCAGATACATTCTGCCAGAGCTCCTCTGTGAATGGTCAATTCTTGCTTTGCTTTACAATATGAAGTAGGACAGCATCATAAAGCTGGCATCAAAAGTCATATTTTGTCTACCGAAGTGAGCGGAATCACATCCAAGAGAAGTACCATCCTTTAAAATTCCTGTGCAAAGTTGGGTTTGAGCAAGGAAGCTATGTATGCAGGCTACATTACTCAAGTACCACTGAAAGTGAAAGCAATGCTCCCTTATTTTCCTATCAAAGGACTGCAAACCAATGCCAAAGAAAAAACAATGAGACTTTTTCCCCATTTGAGTATTTCAAAGATAGAAAACAACCATTTAGTTCAATACTATATTTGCACCTTCTGAAATTATTGATGCTCTTATGTTCCTGAGCGCTATGTCTCCAGGCTGCCACCAATCCATGCCTACTTTGGGGTAATATTTAAAAAAATAAACACCGCTGGGCAAAAACTTTGGGTTTAGCTCTAACACTACTATGCTGCTGTAAAGATGCGCCAAGAACTAGCACCAAACACCGGGCAAGTTTCACATGCAGACCGGCAGGCATTCAGTCATAACACAGGCCCTTCACCTTCAAAAGCAACGGGCTCTGTGTGCAACCTAGAAGAAAACCACTTCTGCAGCAGCAAGAGATTTCTCCTCTGTTCTGCTAGCTGGCGCTGGTCATTCACGCACACAGAGCACATGCCACCTGCTGCAGGGCCGCCACTGCCACCAGGCACCGGGCGGCAGGGCTTCGCTGCCGAGTACCGCCCAGCCCTCCGGCCCCAGCCCCGGGCAACCGACCTCCACACTGCTCGGACTCTGGAGGACGCGTGAACCTGCCAGGCGCAGGAGAGACTGCACCTGCCTTTTCTGTCAGCAAGTCCTACCCAAGGAGCGCACCTTTACTGTTTTAGGAGCCCGTGGCTGCTGCGTCCCGCTCTGTTTCTGCCGAGCAGGCGGCAGCGAGCACCGGCTCCGCAAGGCGGCGGCCACAGAGCTCCTCAGAGCTGGGGGGGACCCTTCCCGGCCCGGCACCGGGGAGGAGAGGCGGGAGGAGGCCAGACTGCGGCGACGGGGGCGGCCGCCCGCGAT